>CM021102.1:507776980-507848733 GCA_007115665.2 Sequoiadendron giganteum
GATCTTCCTCTCTATAATCCGAAGAGCATGTACTAACACACTTGCAATAGCTGTCCGTTTCCAATAAGCACTCCAGAGGTGCTAATTGAAACGCCAACAAATGGGAAGGTCAATTCAAGGTGTCCGTTGAAGATGAAATGCAAGCTCTATCTAGATTTGACCAAACACACAACTTGATAGAAGAACTCTATTGGAAGGCTCAAATCGATGAGAGACAGAAAGGGGTTAAGGATGAAGTTGCTCTCCCTAATTTGCAACTTATCAAAGACTCCTTGGAGGCATTGAAATCAGCGTACATATACTTATTGAAGATCGGGATTATGCCTCTGAGATTGCAAAGAAGTCCATTGATGCTTTCCAAGAAAAGGAGAAAAAGGTTGATGAGCTTACTCTTGAGCTGGAATCAACAAAGGACATGTTAGAAAATACTCAGTTGACTCTATGAGAGATTGTAGACCAGTTTGCTGACTTCAAACATTTCAAGGAGCAAGAGGTTGCACAAGGAGCTGCAGAGATCGAGCAAGTGATTGGAGAGCTTGATAGTTTTTAGTAAGAGTTTGATCTTGAAAGTAGCTCAAGAAAATCAGAAGTTGTATGTGCAGGTTTGTAGCAGCAAGATGAAAATGATGACCTCCAAGTCTTTGACAATCCTCTCTTTGAAGTGGGTGCAGAGGAAACTTATGATAACCCTCTCTTTGTGATGGAAGATAAAACATGTGAAGTGTCCAAGCATGAGAATGAGTACAGTTTCCAGTCTATGGATGTTTTGACATCACACCATGAGGTTGTACCAGAAATTGTGATTAGTGGTCTTCCGAGGCTGCTTGATAGTAAATGCATAAGTAGGTTGGAGGATGAAGTCTCCACACGGGAAGTGTTGTATCAAAATTATCTCTACAACCTTGGCATCAGGATGTTGTCCGAACATAGTCTGGTAGCTGCCCAAGGTTCCATTACAGCAGCGAGGAGTGAAGATTTCAAACTAGTTACTCATGAAGAATGGGAGAAAGAAGGACCAAAACATGTTGATTGCATACTTGACAATCCATCCCTTATGTTGAGAGATGCTTCAGCTCATTCTAGTCTATCTTGGGAGTTGATATGAATATGTCTACTGTTCCATGCTCCATCGTTATTGAAGCTTTCGTGGATGGGCTTCAAAGGTTCACTAGAGGAGATACCAATTTTATGAGAATGCACTTGGTTTTGACTAGCACGTGGGGTTGTGCTGAGTTTTCTTTTCAGTGTATTGAAAGTCATTTTCTGTTGGGTATCCATGCTTGGGATCCTCAATAGGGGTTGATGGGGCTAAAAACTTGTGGAAAGATGGATTCATGGAGAGATATGAATCAAATTATCAACTTCCTTGGTGCTATTACTTTCATTACCAGCCACTTGATGGTTTCGTTTGCTCATCGACAAATGGATTCGAGAGAAACCCTGAGTAGATGCATTAATTGGGATGATGACATTCAGTATAGCTGCAGTAGCTCATCTTCTAGGATGCTGTTTATCTCTAAATCAGATCATAATTCAATCATTTCAGTCATGGTGGACAATTGGGATACTTATCTTTTGACTTCACAGTCTGCTATGAGGACTGATTTTTGGCCCCAAATGCATGAGGTGATGATTCAAAGTAATCCGAATCTGTCTTCGGGAGGTGTTCAAATTGTTTCCAGTGAGTACTCCTATGCTTTCCCTTGTACTCATTCTTGGGGCAGCGAACATTCGATTGCCGTGGTTCATCATTTTGAGGTTCTTGGAGTTAGAATTGTGAGAAATTTCTACAGTCTTCAAGGATCTATCATGATAATTCAGTTGAGGCATCGTAGATTCATGGGGAGTCATGAGTTTGACTTTGATGAGCTCTTGCAAAGAATTGCTTTCCTCTTTGCAAGAGAATTCAAAGAAGTCACATTTGCAGTTGTGGCTTTGTTAGTTAACTTACGAGATATGCTGAGGATTACTGTATCAAGTTGAGCAGACTATCTTTCCCGTTGCCCAGGATTGTGATAGAAGGTTGTATGGTTGTTATTGGTGACTCAGAGTCTTTTGGGCATGAGATGCTGCAAGGTGTTGACTTCAGTCCTTCTAGGCTGTTCATGGATAGTAACATTTGGGAGTCACAAGGGAGGTTAGTGCAGTTTTGGCATGATGTTTTCACTGATATGATCAGAGTGGTACAACATCAGCATGGTGGTTCCCCCTTGAGACAAACATGGGACCTAGGGAGTGTACTTAGGTTGGTATGGATAAGGTTCAAATTTTCTGGGGCTGTGGTGGTATTGCTTGAGGACAAGCAATTTTGGGAAGGGCAGACTGTAATGTCCCTATTTTTAGCACTACACTTTCCAGTGATAGTTAGACTATTCCCTGATGGTCGTAGGCTAGTTAGAGGCAGAATTAGGGGTCCCAGCTGTTTTGAGGTTTTCTTTCAGGATTTAGGGGTTTGCATGTTGGAGTTTTGCAGTTTGGTTGTGAGATTCTTTCTGGGTTTTCAGAGAGCTTCGCAGTGGTATGACATGCAACTGAATCAGAGAACTTTTCCAGACTTACTATTTTTAGTAGGTTACGACGGCTGCATGTCGGAGTTTTACAGTTTGGATTTTGGATTCCTTTTGGGTTTTCAGAGAGCTACGCGAGAGCGTGACATGCAATTGAATCAAAGAACTTTTCTGTACTTACTATTTTTAGTAAGTACGATGGCTACTCGGATTGTGGTTAAAATGAGTTTGGGACAACTAACTATTTTTAGCAGTATGCTATTTTTAGTAAGTTCTTTTTTTAGTAGTACTGTTTTTAGCAGGGTTTCCGCAGTTCAATTCAATGGCTATATCTCGCAGGTCAATTTGGGCAGTTTGGTCTCCAACACCTTTTGTGCTAACTTTGGCAATATGTCAGCGACTTGGTATTATAGCTATTTCGGGGAGGCAGTATATTCAGCCAGTCTCAAGCATTTGAGGTGATTATTTTGGCAAGTTCGAGATTTGATGAAAATATTATTTTAAGTGAAATATTTTTACGTAGGCTTGGTGGACGCCCAAATGGAGAGATAAGCTGGTTTATTAAAAAGAGCAAATTTTATAAGGTTTCTTATTTAAGTATTTTGGACGCCATACTTGGAGAAATATTTGAAAAGCATTTCATTTTATTAAGTGGGGCGCCTAACATTCCTTTTATTGACATTTTAAATAAAGTTTCATCCTCCTTATGTTTGGATGCCAAGTTATGGGGAATGAAGTTTGAAATGAAAGGCAAATGTCAAAGTGAATTTGAATGTGAATCTCATGGGGGCGACCTAATTGGAGGGAAAAGGAATATGAATTTAAGGTTGGAGAAAGTTATAAATAAGAGGCTTTGCTCTCTCTTTCAACATCTTGAGTTTATTGCAAAGTTATGCTGCTGGAATGGTGATTGAGTGCTTCGGGGAAGGCATACCCCCTAGCTAGGCTTGACTTCTTGCTTGAAAGATAGCAACTAGTTAAGATAGGTTTGTCTATGTTCTTTGAATTGAGCTTGAGCATATTGTAGTTGATGTGTTTTGTTGCATTTTACCAATTTTTCAGTGTTGCTGAATCTGTTCAGCTGATTGTATTTTTCATTCACATCTAGCAAAATAAAAATAGTGTGGTTTTGGGTGCTTTGCCTAATGGTTTCTTTGCTAGGGGCGACCCTACCTGCTAAGTTTCAGAATTTAATATCAAGTTTGGATTTTTTAAAGGTAAAATCGCCCTTTTTAGAGGGGCGCACTTTGCTGGGAGTGTCTTGGATTCTTTGGAAATAAATGAAGGTTGTTTGAGTGGGTTTTGATGTCTAGTCTTGGTCGCCATTATTATTAGAGTATTATGCATTTTACCTCATGTCTTTTGCTTGGGTTTTGAGCAAGTTATGAGCAATTTAGTGAGGTTACATGTTGACGGTCTGCACAATTTCAATCACTATCATAGTCATATCAGGTTATGAGAAGTCACGTTTGGAGTGGGCCTGAGTCTAGGGAGGCGAGATTGATTATGGGGGAGTGCCTTTATGTTATTGCAGCATTATATGACTTCTAATCATGTGCACTAACAGGTTCTCTATTTCATTGTAAGCTGAGCAGTAGTACTGTCAGCAATTCTCATCTTTATCTAGCTCTCGCAATTCCCACGATCGTGGAAGAGACTGGCCTCCTTTCAGTCTGTAGCCTTAAGTTTCCATTTCTTGTATCACCCGCTGAACATGTGGAAGGGCTGGCTTGCCGCCTATTTATTTACTATATTGCATTATTCATCATATTGTTGATCGGTTGAGCCTTCAACATACTCCCACTGAACAAGTGGTTGAGTTGCATCTTTAATTTCAGTAATGTACTTTCCATTTTAGTCCTCCCGCTGAATAAGTTGTTGAGTTGATTGTATCTCTTCAGTTACTATTTCAGTAGTTTCGGTTGTACTAATCATTCCCCTTCGAGTATGCTCTCACGTTGCCCGCAGTGGGATCTGGGTTGATCAGAGGAAAGGGTTCGCTTCAGTTGATTGAGTTTTCCATTAACGTTAATGGGTGAATTGAATTTGTGGAAGAATTTGAAAAAATTGGCTCGGTATGTAATGTCCCCATTTTAGCCCTACGCTCTTCTTGAGGTTTTAGCCTATTTCCGGAAACTCGTAGGCTAAGTAGAATTTCCTATTTTATAGGAGGTTTCAGATGCATTTTTGAAGGCTTGCATGCAAGAGTTTGGAAGTTTGTTTCTGGGAGTTTTCTAGGTTTTCAGAGAGCTTCAAAATGGTGTAACATGCATCTCCATTTGATAACCTTTCCAGACACTTTCTATTTATAGTAAGTCATGTTGGCTTCCCGGTTTGTGCTCAGAAGACGTTTGGAAACACTTACTATTTATAGTAAGTCATGATTACTGCTCAGTCGATGTTCAGATAATGTTTTGCAAACTTACTATTTATAGTAGTTGCTATTTTTTGTAAGTCTATTTATAGCAGTATCCTTCTAGCAGCAGCTCAATCATCTGCAGTTCACATTTTGGGCAGTGTGGTTGTTCAGTTGGTTTTTTGAAGGTTTTTGAAGTTAACTTACTATTTTTGGCATTGGCTATTTTTAGTAAGTCTATTTGTGGCAGTGGCACCATCAGCAATTTTGTTTAGGTCATCATTCTATTTCTGGCAGAATCAGTTTGAATGTTGGCTTTGGGTTTTGGCTTCTATCCCTCCTTGGACCGAGTCCCAGACTTAAGTCAATTTTCATATCTTGAAGTTGTACCCCATGCCTAGGCTTGATGTCTTTAAGTTGTCTTAATGAAGGGGACATAAGGGGGTCGATTTTTCATATGCATTTAAATATTATTTTTAAATGTTATTGTGCAACTTAAAGTTGGACGCCAAAAGGTGAGGATTAATAGCTATTTAAAATAAAAAATAAAGTGACTATTGAGAAATGGCGCCCCTTGGAGGAATTGAATAGTTTTTTGATTGGAAGTTACAGATTGCTTCATTTGCCATTTGAAGCTTATATATTGATGCCTTGCTCTTTGTATGGCATCTTTGAAAATTGGAAAATAGTGTTATGCTGCTGGTTTGAAACCAGAACCTAGCTAAGGGGAAGCTTAGCGAATTCACTCCATCCTTCGGGCCTGCAACTATGGCTTCCTAGGTGGATCATCATGGTTGTATTTCATTTTGAAATACAGATGGAGCTTTAATTGTTGGAATCGAACAGGTTGCTGATGTAAAACCTGTTTTTACAAGTTGCTGATTTGGCCTGGCTGAAGCTGTTTCCTGTTCATAACTTCTAGTCAGATTTTTGTCTCATTCTGGGTGATCGTCCATGTTGTCCTACTGTGAAGGGCGCCCCTTTCTGGAAATTTCATGATTTTTGGTTGAGTGTGGAATTTTTGAGAGAAGGTCGACCCTATTGGAAGGCCGTACCATCTCACTTGGCTGCTTTGGGAAACATGCCTCCTGTTGCTACTGTATTTGGCTCGTTTTCTCCTTGAAGTTTGGGCACACATCTGCTAGCTGTTGTTGGGATATGGTTTGGGAGCTCTCTGAGTTGTTTCGGGAAAGATACGTCCAATTTGGTGAATTCTATCCCAGCTGATCTGATTTTTTGTATTTACTGTTTCTGATCAGATTAGTTTGAATTGGTTATAAAGCTGTTCTAATTTCTTTCTATATCAATTTGGCATCGTAAATGTTAGAGGAAGTGCTACTCTAATTATTGGACATTTTGGGAATTCTTGGTTGTCATATTGCACCTGTTTATTAATCATTTGTAAGCTATTTAGTAGTACTAACAACAATTTGTTTGTTGCTGCAATTTATTTGTTTGTAATTCCCCCCACGTAATAAAGTGGTTGTGTGGATTGTATACCCCCCACAGTTTAAGTGGAAGTGAGGTTAATTGGCTGGCTTACCGCCTATAAATGTTTGTAATAATCACACCCACGAAATAAGTGGAGTATTCCCACCGCTTGTGGATGGCTGCATTTGCAAAAGAAGTTTACTTTCAGTTAATCTAGCACTTCACCATACGTTAGCACCTTGCCTTGCAAAAGGATCTTGCGTGCACACTCTTGGTGTCGATTTTAGCTCTTCATTTCCAATTGTAATTCAAGTTATTAGATCCTAGGGATCCTCTGACCATATGCCCGCCTCTCCTCCTTAAATGGTTTTAGGGCGCATTCTTGGTTAGATTTATTTCAGTTGTGTTTGGTTTTAAGAGCTAATTCTTAACGGTTGCATGATTTGCATTGTTGTGAAAGAGAATTAAAAGCAAAAAATTAAGGGGTATATTTCACGGTATATTTCAGTGGTATCAGAGCCAAGATTCTGCCATCTTGTGGAAAAGACAGAGTACAGTGGTCAGCTGAGTGACAGAAATATCAGATACTACATATAGAAGAGATGACTATAGAGAAGTCTATATCAGAGTTGATACATAACTGTCCACGCTTTTGAGAGATCCTGACATTGAAGGGGCATACTCATGGATTGCTTCGAAATCTAAATGTTTGGATGTGAAGGTTGCCTTGACATGTGAAGGATGTGTGGTAGAGACCAAAAATAATCCCTTAGAAATGCATGTGATGGGTAGTGATGAAGATCATTTTGGTGATAAGAACAAAACAGCAGTCTTGAATGTTAATTTGGATTCATCCAATCAAGGTCTTGAGACTAATGACTTCACAGAAGATGATGGAAGAACTGTTGTGTGGGATGAGTTCGCTAAAGAAGAGCAAGATGAAGGAAATACTAGTGGTGTCTTTGAACTAGCTTATGATCATTACCATAGTGATGTTGTTGGTGGTGATTCCGATGTGTTTATACCTCCTCTTGGTGATGGATAACTCTCCCCTTGTTGCTGTCCAGACCTTCCAAGAGTTTTCACAAGACAAATTTATGACAAGTAACCAAGAAGACTTCTTTGGTATGCATGGGGCTGCTAATGATGAAATCAGTAATACACCTACTCATGATAGGTTCATTGAAGATGAGAATGATGAAGTTTTCAAAACAGCTAGCATTGAAGATTCTTTACTTCATTATAATGTTGGTGACATGGGTGGACTTGGGTTGGATCATCAAACTAAGCCCTTGGAGGGAGGTATTTATGAAGATATCAATTTAAGTGAGTTGGGTGGTGACCTATTCAAAGAGTCAACACTCCAAGACGCGTACGGAGAATGCTTCTTTGCTGATCAAAACAGTCAATCCCCTAGCACGTGGGATCTAGGAGTGAAGGAATTTAGTGATAACAAAGAAACTGTGTGGGATGATTTTCCCTTTGATCCAAATGAAGGTCAAAATTTTGATTGTTTGGCAAGCTATGAAGGCGTCACCATGACTGTTGATCATGAAGATGCAAAACGAAGTTCTGATTTTGAAGATCAGCCAACCAACACTTCACCATCTTTGCTTTCTTATGAATGGGAAGGTCAATTCAAGGTGTCCGTTGAAGATGAAGTGCAAGCTCTATCTAGATTTGACCAAACACACAACTTGATAGAAGAACTCTATTGGAAGGCTCAAATTGATGAGAGACAGAAAGGGGTTAAGGATGAAGTTGCTCTCCCTAATTTGCAACTTATCAAAGACTCCTTCGAGGCATTGACATCAGCGTACATATACTGGATTGAAGATCGGGATTATGCCTCTGAAATTGCAAAGAAGACCATTGATGCTTTCCAAGAAAAGGAGAAAAAGGTTGATGAGCTTACTCTTGAGCTGGAATCAACAAAGGACATGCTAGAAAATACTTAGTTGACTCTAACAGAGATTGAAGACCAGTTTGTTGACTTCAAACATTTCAAGGAGCAAGAGGTTGCACAACGAGCTGAAGAGATCGATCAAGTGATTGGAGAGCTTGATAGTCTTCAGGAGGAGTTCGATCTTGAAAGCATTTCAAGAAAATCGGAAGTTGTATGTGCAAGTTTGGAGCAGCAAGATGAAAAGGATGACCTCCAAGTCTTTGACAATCCTCTCTTTGAAGTGGGTGCAGAGGAAACTTATGATAACCCTCTCTTTGTGATGGAAGATAAAACATGTGAAGTGACCAAGCATGAGAATGAGTACAATTTCCAGTCTATGGATGTTTTGACATCACACCATGAGGTTGTACCAGACTTTGTGTGATTAGTGGTCTTCCGAGGCTGATTGATAGTAAATGCATAAGTAGGTTGGAGGATGAAGTCTCCACACGGGAAGTGTTGAATCAGAATGATCTCTGGAACCTTGGCATCAGGATGTTGTCCGAACATAGTTTGGTAGCTGCCCAAGGTTCCATTACAGCAGCGAGGAGTGAAGATTTCAAACTAGTTACTCATGAAGAATGGGAGAAAGAAGGACCAAAACATGTTGATTGCATACTTGACAATCCATCCCTTGGGTTGAGAGATGCTTCAGCTCATTCTAGTCTATCTTGGGAGTTGGATTTGAATACGTCTACTGTTCCATGCTCCATCGTTGTTGTAGCTGTCATGGATGGGCTTCCAAGGTTCACTAGAGGAGATACCAATTTCATGAAAATGCACTTGGTTTTGACTAGCACGTGGGGTTGTGCTGAGTTTTCTTTTCAGTGTATTGAAAGTCATTTTCAGTTGGGTATCCATGCTTGGGATCCTCAATAGGGGTTGATGGGGCTAAAAACTTGTGGAAAGATGGATTCATGGAGAGATATGAATCAAATTATCAACTTCCTTGGTGCTGTTACTTTCATTACCAGGCACTTGATGGTTCCATTTGCTCATCGACAAATGGATTGGAGAGAAACCTTGAGTAGATGCATTAATTGGGATGATGACGTTTAGTATAGCAGTAGTAGCTCATCTTCTAGGATGCTATTTATCTCTAAACGAGATCATAATTCAATCATTTCAGTCATGGTGGACAATTGGGATACTTATCTTCTGACTTCACAGTCTGCTATGAGGACTGATTTTTGGCCCCAAATGCATGAGGTGATGATTCAAAGTAATCCGAATCCGTCTTCGGGAGGTGTTCAAATTGTTTCCAGTGAGTACTCCTATGCTTTCCCTTGTACTCATTCTTGGGGCAGCGAACATTCGATTGCCGTGGTTCATCATTTTGAGGTTCTTGGAGTTAGAATTGTGAGAAATTTCTATAGTCTTCAAGGTTGTATCATGATAATTTAGTTGAGGCATTGTAGATTCATGGGGAGTCATGAGTTTGACTTTGATGAGCTCTTGCAAAGGATTGCTTTCCTCTTTGCAAGAGAATTCGAAGAGGTCACATTTGCAGTTGTGGCTTTGTTAGTTACCTTATGGAGATATGCTGAGGATTATAGTATCGAGTTGAGCAGACTATCTTTCCCATTGCCCAGGATTGTGATAGAAGATGGTATGGTTGTTATTGATGACTCAAAGTGTTTTGGGCATGAGATGCTGCAAGGTGTTGACTTCAGTCCTTCTAGGCTGTTCATGGAAAGTAACATTTGGGAGTCACAAGGGAGGTTAGTGCAGTTTTGGCATGATGTTTTCAGTGATATGATCAGAGTGGTGCAACATCAGCATGGTGGTTCCCCGTTGAGACAAACAAGGGACCCAGGGAGTGTACTCAGGTTGGTATGGATAAGCTTCAAATTTTCTGGGGTTGTGGTGGTATTGCTCGATGACAAGCAATTTTGGGAAGTGCGGACTGTAATGTCCCAATTTTTAGCACTACACTTTCCAATGACTATTAGACTATTCTCTGATGCTCGTAGGCTAGTCAAATGCAGAATTAGAGTTCCCAACTGCTCGGAGGTTTTCTTTGAGGATTGAGGGGTTTGCATGTTGGAGTTTTGCAGTTTGGTTGCGAGATTCATTTTGGGTTTCCAGAGATCTTCACAGTGGTATGACATGCAACTGAATCAAAGAACTTTTCTGGACTTACTATTTTTAGTAGGTTACGACGGCTGCATGTCAGAGTATTACAGTTTGGATTCGGGATTCCTTCTGGGTTTTCAGAGAGCTTCGTGACAGCATGACATGCAACTGAATCAAAGAACTTTTCTGGACTTACTATTTTTAGTAGTTACGATGGCTGCAACGATTGTGGTTAAAATGAGTTTGGGACAACTAACTATTTTTAGCAGGGTTTCTGCAGTTCAATTCAATGGCTATATCTGGCAGGTCAATTTGGGCAGTTTGGTATCCAACACCTTTGGTACTAACTTTGGCAATATGTCAGCAACTTGGTATTATGGCTATTTCGGTCAGGGCAGTATATTCAGTCGGTCTCCAACATTTGAGGTGATTATTTTGGCAAGTTCGATATTTGATGAAAATATTATTTTAAGTGAAATATTTTTACTAAGGCTTGGTGCACACCCAAATGGAGAGATAAGCTGGTTTATTAAAAAGAGTAAATTCTAGAAGGTTTCTCATTTAAGTATTTTGGATGCCATACTTGGAGAAATGTTTGAAAAGCATTTCACTTTATTAAATGGGGCGCCTAACATTCCTTTTATTGACATTTTAAATAAAGTTTCATCCTCCTTATATTTGGACGCCAAGTTATGGGGAATGATGTTTGAAATGAAAGACAAATGTGAAAATGAATTTGAATGTGAATCTCATGTGGGCGACCTAATTGGAGGGAATGGTGACTGAGTGCTTCGGGGAAGGCATACCCCTTAGCTAGGCTTGACTTCTTTCTTGAAATATAACAACTAGTTAAGATAGGTTTGTCTATGTTCTTTGAATTGAGCTTGAGCATATTGTAGTTGATGTGTTTTGCATTTTACCAATTTTTCAATGTTGCTGAATCTCTTCAGCTGATTGTAGTTTTCATTCACATTTTGCAAAATAAAAATAGTGTGGTTTTGGGTGCTTTGCCTAATGGTTTCTTTGCTAGGGGCAACCCTACGTGCTAAGTTTCAGAATTTAATATCATGTGTGGATTTTTTAAAGGTAAAATCACCCTTTCTAGAGGGGCGCACTTTGCTGGGAGTGTCTTGGATTCTGTGCAAATAAATGAAGGTTGTTTGAGTGAGTTTTGATGTCTAATCTTGGTTGCCATTATTATTAGAGTATTATGCATTTTACCTCATGTGTTTTGGTTGGGTTTTGAGCAAGTTATGAGCAATTTAGTGAGGTTACATGTTGCTGGTCTGCACAATTTCAGTCACTATCACAGTCATATCAGGTTACAAAAAGTCACCTCTGGAGTGGGCCTGAGTCTAGGGAGTCCAGATTGATTATGGGGGAGTGCCTTTATGTTATTGCAGCATTATATGGCTTCTAATCATGTGCACTGACTGGTTCTCTATTTCATTGTAAGATGAACAATAGTACTATCGGCAATTCTCATCTTTATCTAGCTCTCGCAATTCCCACGATTGTGGAAGAGACTGGCCTCCTTTCAGTCTGTAGCTTTGAGTTTCCATTTCTTGTATCACTCGCTGAACAAGTGGAAGAGGCTGGCTTGCCGCCTATTTATTTACTGTATTGCATTATACATCATATTGCTGATCGGCTGAGCCGTCAACATACTCCCGCTGAACAAGTGGTCGAGTTGCATCTTTAATTTCAGTTATGTACTTTCCATTTTAGTCCTCCCGCTGAATAAGTGGTTGATTTGATTGTATCTCTTCAGTTACTATTTCAGCAGTTTTGGTTGTTCTAATGATCCCCTTTCGAGTATGCTCTCACCTTGCCCGCAATGGGATCTGGGTTGATTAGAGGAAAGGGTTCCCTTCAGTTGATTGAGTTTTCCATTAACGTTAACGGGTGAATTGAATTTGTGGAAGAATTGGAAAAAATTGGCCCGGTATATTTCACTTCTTCAATGGCGTCATAGGCTCCCGCAAGTTGTGATATCAGAATCAGATCCTTCGGCTTACGCTCGGCTATGCAAATCTTGAGCTCCTGAATCCTTTGGCGAAGACTATATGCGTCAACCCTCAACTGATACAGGTCTGTGAGGAGGTGTTGACCAACAATGATGAAGTCCTCAATCCAAGTATCCATCAACTTTCCTCGATTAACCAAGTGGTGAATCCTCTACTGATCTGCGGCGGTCTCTCGAAGCTGTGGGA
This sequence comes from Sequoiadendron giganteum, assembly GCA_007115665.2. Taxonomy (NCBI): domain Eukaryota; kingdom Viridiplantae; phylum Streptophyta; class Pinopsida; order Cupressales; family Cupressaceae; genus Sequoiadendron; species Sequoiadendron giganteum. The sequence continues at coordinate 507,789,509 of CM021102.1, forward strand.
GTAAAGGTGCTCTTCCCTCGCTACCATGAAGCAAACTCGAGATGTACATGTGGAGTTGCCTGATTTCAGCCTTTAGAACTGCCTTATCCTCACCATCCTTCATAACACGTTCCTCCAGATTACTCGCGACAACTTTGAACAGACTCACGTTGGTGCGTCAAGTACTCTTACCTAGATTAGTTTTGACGAAGGTAAAGTCACCAACATCAACTTCATCCAAGTACTTGCCTTCTAGAGGTGTAGCAACCTCTATGGTGATCTCTGCCTCAGGATTCTTCTCAATGTTAAGCTACTTTTTGGCCCTCTTATTCAACCTGTTCTGATAGGGTTCACCGAAATCAGATAAGTCAAGATCATACGAAGGCATACGCCTCTCTCTTCCCAATGACCTCTCGAGCCAAGATGAATAAAGAATGCTATCCTCTCGAGGTAGAGTTGTTTCTACTGTATCAGTTGTTGGCGGATCCACTGGTATAAAGGTCTCATGTATTGGAGACTCGGGCTCCGAATAAATGTCTATAGGAGACGACTGTGGTGAGAAAGGTGGACCAGGAGATGACGAACCGGCCTCAGCCTGAATTACTGGTTCTGATGAAATAATTGGCTCTGGAAGTACTGGTTCTGCAACTGGAAGTGCTGGCTCCACAACTGGAAGTGCTGGCTCTTTCTCAACCTGTTTCCTTTTGGTGATGCTGTTCCCTTTTGAATTAACCGCAATTTTAACCCCTTTAGGCGGCTTCATGATAACCTTAACTCGAGGCCTCGCCCTAGAAGTAGAAGGCAAAGAAGAAACCACCACAGCTGGCGGCTCTATAACTGGGATCACCCTTCGCTTCCGCTTGCTCTCAAGGAAGTACATGGTTGTTTTGATAATTGACCTGGACAACTCTTTCACTGAAGTGTTCATTGGGACATACCAATCAGGTTGGTGAAGTGGCCGGCGAGCGACTTGGTCTTTAATAAATGAATGGAGAAGTATCTCGCCATCATCATTAGAGAAGCCTTCCACATCCTCTGACAAGAAATCAACAATATGTGGAATAGTAAGCCTACAATAATGACACCGACGCACCTCAAAGTCATCCTCACAATTGACCCAGAAGTCCTCAAGCGTTGTCGAATGTGAAACATTTCGCTCCAACCTTGCTGAATAATGACCCAACGGATCATAGGTACGCTTATGAGGAAAACACTCGAGTCCGAGTTTTTCTAACTCGTGTGCCATTAACTTGCAATTGGCAGCTGTTTTGCACTTATAAATACCCAACTCAAAAGGAAAGGTGAAAGCTGACTTATGTCGATTGCGAAGAGAAGTGTGAACCTCATGTGCCTTTCTCATGAACTCCATGAAAAGAACCTTGTCCGATGGGTACCTTGATAGCATCAGAGGCTCTCTTGTATATGGGTACACGAATATATGTGAAAGTAGGGAATTGGATGAACCAATTTGCCCAACTCTCCATTGCTGATTGTGCCTCTGCAGAAATCCTCACATGCATCGCGTTATCCAAATCTCTGACTGTCCTCATAAGAAAGTGATCATTCACCGCTATAAAGTCCTGTTCAACTTTCGAAAACTCCAACAGAGGGTAGTATTCGTGCACTCGCTGAATGCCCAGAACTCCATTGGTCTTCAATAGTTTAAAGCTGCCTTGAAATGCAACCAAGTAAACCAGAAAGGTCACCATGTGGAATTTGTGCATCTTTAGGAACTTCGTAATTTGCTGGTGAAGACACTTGCTGATAAACATGGCCCAGTCAAAGGTTTTTTTATTATCAATAACTCGTGAGATGAGGTAGAACATCCATGGTCGGAACACGCTTGCGTTTTCTGAACCTGCTAACCAGTTAAGGAAAGTTATCAAAATAGCGATCTCATCCTTGAAATCACCACATCCAATTTTCCTTGGCATGTTGGTTTTTTGAACTTTCAACCATCGTTGAGCTACTTTCTTCTGCGATCTATCCTTGTGCTCCTCCCATATTCTTTCACAATCTGAAATGGATACAGCAAAATGATCTGAGCGTGGAGGAACAGAAAAACATTTTTCTACATCCCTCGGTTTAAGGCTACAAACAACCCTTCCATCTGTCGACCTGATTTGTCTAGTAGACGAGTCATAATGCTTGACACAAGCAAGTACAAACTCGAGATCAAATACTGAGATGGGAATGGATGCCGCTGTAAGTATCCTTGAATGCTCAAGATTCCTGATTGTAGTACTGCTGATACCCTGCAATGAGTTTAGATTGATGATGGGAAAAACATGACTTAAGTCGGTATCGGTAGTTTTCAGAAAGTTCTAAAGAAAGACCTGTTTGGCCTTATAGTCTATGGAATTATACTGCATTCTGAAAAACTAGACTTTTGACTGTAAAGTCGGGTATGTTTGGACAACTTCGGAAAAAGGTGAAAAAGCTCAGGGATAGGCTAAAAATAGCAAGTGGAAGTGATTTTTTTAAGAAAAATTCTGAGATATGGGTTTTGTGCAGAATCAAATTCTAATGCAACCTAGAATGTCAGGATTGCGAAAAAATGGGATTTAGGCTTGCATGCAAAAGGTTTTCGGTTCAGATTTGAATTGGCAATTAGGGGCACTAGGGGCAATTTTTCCTATGAAAATATGGAACATGGGTTTTGTGTAGAAATGAATCCTAAAACAACCTAGATTAATAGATTTGCGAAAAAATGTGATTTAGGTCCACATGCAAAGAGAATTCTGGAAAAAAAGCACAGTGCTTTAGAAAAGAGGCAGTGGGGCAATTTTCACAAAATAATCTAAGACATGGGTATTGTTGTTGATGCTAACATACTCGAACCTAGATGATGCTTTTCTGAAAAATCTACTGTTTTCTTTGACATGCAAAGAAAATCTAAGACGAGAATAGAGGAAAATAAGACAGAAGAATAGAAGTTTTATTTGTTTGTTTTCTCTCTTCTTCTGTAAAAATTCGCCTATGCTTGAAGTAGAATTGATAAAACCTGCATGCAAATAAAACGAAGTCTGAAATAATCTTCTCTCAAACAATCTGAATCCGTAGCTACGAAGAACACTGAAATTTGACACCTGTAGCACCTTCAGATCAATTTTATGCTCAAGAAAAGATGTTTCTTGTCAATTCTAATGAAGAATAATGGATGCCATTAGCAAAAATATATAGAAGAATATCTTCTAAGGTGTGTGAAATGCATGCTAAGTGTTGGAAATGGCGCTTGAAGTACAACTGAACCGTGAAAACTCACGCATGGCCTATATTTGGCTTCAAACTCAGTTAACTGGATGTACCATAAACCCTAATTAGGGCGCCAATTTGAAAAATTCAGTTAACTAAAAATAGGTTTACTAGAAGTCGACTTGAAAAGAGTTCAACTGAAGATCTAAATTTAGTAAATTGAAAACTCTCCCCATGCGTACTTCTATTTTTTGAATTTAAAAAGTCAACCTTTGACTTTAGGCGTCCTTCCATACTTAGACATTTTTCTGAAAATATCTAAAAACCTCAAATGAAGCTCACGTTCGATCATTGATTTTGACTGACTGTCGCATTAGATCAACTGGCTGACAATTCCATTGAAGAGCAAGACCAAATCTGACAAGAAGACCCCTTGAGGTGATAATCCAAAATTCATCAATCTGAGGCCTCAAAAAGATGGGCGCCCCTGGCTTCCAGGGGTGCTTTTTGACCTCAGTGTTAGAATATTTTCAGGCATTTTCATTATTTTCAGTGATAACTTGACTTCATTTCACTTAATGTTTCCCGACACTTGGCAAAACTTCAGAACGTGCTGACTGGTTCACTGCGGACCAGGCTGAATTCTGAGCAAGGGCTCCTGGAGAGCACTTCGTATAAAAAAATCATCTGACCTTCCTAAATCATGGGCGCCCCTGGAGGCCAGGGGTACTTTTCCCAACCAGTGTTAGCCATTTTTGCAACTGGGTAAAAACTACTAATCTTCCGGCTGTAAGCTACCAAGACATCTTCTGACCCGGTTGAGACAGGCAACAAAAAGATGGAGCTGACACAGACAAGATGAGCATCTGAAATCATCAAATAGACTCCTTTAAAGGCTTCAAAACCTTGGGCGCCCCTAGGGGCGCTTTTTCCAACCAGTGCTAGCCATTTTGAACAGTTTCTGATCAAGTCTGAAACCTCAAGTTTGACCACTGATGACGGCAACATGACAGCTCAGATTCACCTGCTGGCAGATGCGTTGCGGAGCTGGATCAAAAAAATGGAAATAAACTTCCTGGGTGTCACTCGATCAAAAGACTCCATCTGAAGCCTAAAAAAGATGGGCCAGGGGCGCTTTTTGATTTCAGAGTTAGTCAATTTTGCATTTCCCTCGTTCTGCATTGAGTCTCCGGTTTTAGGCGATCTACTCCTCTGTTGAACTGGCTGGTTGGCTTATCGCGACGCTATTAGGAATCTGGAGAAGTCATCTTGGAAGAGATAAGTCACAAAAAGCTGATTAAAGCCTCCAGAATGATGGGCGCCCCTAGCTCAGAGTTGCGCTTTTTCATTCCACACTTGGTCAATTTTACAGTATCTTCACCTCGTTGAAAAACCCCTCCGAGACGAAGTAACTTTTTGGACAAAACTTGCCATAGAAACATCACCGAAGCGTTTTGAGCTTAGCTGTCGACACCTGGTACCTGGCCATCTGCCAATGATGAGTTTAGAATACCTAACTTCTCACTTCTACCCACTAGGCTTAAATTGAGTTTTAATTGAATCCGACTTCACCATTGTGATTGTGAAGGAAAATAAGCCAATCGAAACAAATTTCAGGCAATTCTAACAAGTTTCAATTTTGAGGGTTTTGACCTAAAAATAGGGGTCCAAAAACCCTAATTTTCAATTTTTTCAAATTTTGCCAGTATCTCTGTGGCATGACATTGACTCAAAGCCCATACTTGATTTGCCCAAAAACTATGTTTTGACATCATTTTAACAAGGTTGGAGCTTTGCCTTTCAAGCAAAAGCAAAGGCAATACAATCCGAAGATCTCTGGAACCATCCTTGCGAAAGTCCAAAAGATGTTGAACGCACAGATAATCTTTCCAATTCACCATTCAACGTGGAAGCAAATATCGTCCCTGTACGCAAGAAGAATGGTGAGATTCGCATCTGTGTTGACTTTAGAAATCTCAACCTGCTGTCACTTAAGGACAATTACCCTCTTCCTGTCATGGATCAAGTCTTGTAGAATGTGACCAGATCCGAGATGCTCTCCATGCTAGACGGGTTCTCTGGTTACAATCAAATCGAAGTCACTTCCAATGATCAACACAAGACGTCTTTCACGATGCCATGGGGTACTTTTGCATACCGTCGAATGCCTTTTGGCTTGATAAACACCGGCACTACTTTCCAACTTGCTATGGACTTGGCTTTATGTGACGTGATGGGAAAGTTCATTGTGGTGTATCTTGACGACCTCATAGTATTTTCCAAAAAGCGTCACGAGCATTGCAATCACCTAAGAATCTTGGAGAGATGCCGTCAGCATGGCATTTCCCTAAATCCTAAAAAGTCAGTTTTTGGGGTTACAGAGGGAAAACTCCTTGGCCACGTAGTGTTTACTGAAGGAATCAAGATCGACTCAAAAAGAGTCAATAGTATCAAATCTCTCTCTTTGCCATCAAGTAAGAAGGTTGTCCACTCCTTCGGCAAAGTAAATTTCCTGCGAAGGTTCCTCTCGGACTTTGCGGAAAAAACTCGTCATATCGTAAATATGATGAAAGGTAATACCACCTTCCACTGGACCATGGAAGGGAAAGCTGCATTTGATAACATCAAGGAGGCAATCGCTCACGCTCCCGTATTGGTTTGTCCTGATTTTACCAAAGATTTCATAATGTACAATTATGCTTCCAAGCATACACTTTCAGCCATTTTGGTATAGGAAAATCACGAAGGTTTTGAATCGCCCATTGCATTCATGAGCTGCCCTCTGAAGAACTATGAGTTGAAATACTCTCAGATGGAGAAACATGCCTTTGTCGTGGTCAAAGTTATTAAAAATTTTCGGTTTTACATCCTGAATAGTCACGTCAAGGTCTTGGTTCCAGATACAACTGTCAAATCAATTCAACACAGCAGGAATTCGGGACAAAAACAAGCAACTGGGTTGCCAAAATTCAGGAGTATGATTTAGAGATTAAACCCACCAAACTGATACGGGGACGTGGGTTGAGTCAACTCATTGCAAAGAAGAATCCTGATGAAGAATTTCAAAAGATGAAGAAGCTTCGGACAATGAAGAAAATTCAAGCGAACTACCCTTGGTGTTGTTTGTTAGCACCACCGATGAGTGGTATTCTAGCATCTCTCATTTTCTCACCTATGGTGAATGCCCAAGTAATTTGACATCAAAAGAAAAAAGGACTGTCAATTTGAAATCAGCCAATTTCGTGGCTTGTATAAGCGCGCAGTGGATGGTACCTTTGTACAGTGTGTAGATAAGGAACAACAAGAAAAGTTGTTGAAGTCATACCATGACTTGGCATGTGGAGGGCATTTTTCGGCACCCGTCACTATTGGCCCACACTCTTTCAAGACGCTTACTACTAGGTATGCAAATGTGAGCTATGTCAACTGTTTCTTGGCAGACCTAAACTGGCGGCTTTACCATTAAAGCCCGTTGTAATTGAAGAATCTTTCCAACAGTAGGGAATCGACTTCATTGGTGCGGTCAATCCATCCTCAAGTGTTGGACATGTCTATGTCCTAACCGCTACCGACTATTTCACCAAGTGGGTGGAGGCGATTCCTACTAAGCGCGCAACTTCTGAAGTGGTGTGCAACTTCTTGAAAGAGAATATTATTTCTCGGTTTGGCGTGCCAAACAAAATCGTTGCTGACAATGCTTTTTCCTTTTCATCGAACGAGATCACTAAGTTTTGTTTCGAGCATGGCATAACCTTGTCGCATTCTTCTAATTATTACCCACAAGGTAATGGTCAGGCTGAATCAAGCAACAAGAATCTGGTGACCATCATCCGAAAACTGGTGGAGGAGAATCAACGTCTATGGCACAAGGCTTTGTATGATGCCTTGTGGGCAGATAGGATCACTCCAAAGCGGGCAATCGGTATGCCCCCCTTTCAACTCTTGTACGGGTTGAATGCCGAAATTCCCATAACCCTGGAATTTCCAGCCCTCAATTTGGCAAAGGCTATTGAAGATGAGACCTTTCATAACTCTGTTGACAAGCGTATAATGTATCTCTCTGAATTGGAGGTGAAGCGTGTTCAGGTTGTTGATCGCATTGCAGAACACCAGCAACAAGTAAAGAAGCTTTTTGACAAAAAGGCTAAGTCTCGGGATTTTCAAATTGGTGACCTTGTTCTCCTATGGGACAAACGGAGAGAGTCAAAAGGTATGCACGGAAAATTTGACTCACAGTGGACAGGACCTTTCCATGTTCACCAACTGTATGGTGAGAACAGTTTCTTGCTAGCATACGAAGATGGAACACCGTTCGCTCTTCCTCACAACGGACAACACCTCAAACACTTTACACAGTAAAGTGATGGGCATTTCAAATGTAATTATGTTTATTTTTAGTCCTTTGTGTCTTTATTTTTTGTCATCGTCGCTTGACTCCAAGCCCAATGGATGGATAAAGGCACTTGAATTCTAGAGTTCTTCTCCCTTCACTCGTTTGAGAGAGCGACTGGAGAAAGATCCCCAACAGGAGCTAGCTGTTATCATGGAAACTAGCAATGCTCGTCCCACGAATAACCCCCCTACGAAACTTGTTCCTTTCCTAGGTTCGTGACGTTCAAGCATGCAAAATGAGGTGATTTTCAATCCACCTCGAAATGTGTTCCAAAGTCTCAGGTAGTCAATCTGAGCATCTCCCCATGTTCGCCTTGCGAAGACCTTCAAAACGAGCACCTTCGTGACCCTTCACTCCCAATACTTAGAAAACTAGTGAAAAGTGCAGTTGAGTTGTAAAAGTGCGCTTTGACTGACTTTCACAAAATTGACTAAATATTGGGAGTGCAAGGGCGCACTTTTTCAGCGCCCTTGCACTTAAGTGACTTTTGACTTAGGTGCAAAAGCGCTGAAAAAGTGTGCCCTTGCACCTAAAGTGTTTTCAACTTGATTTTTGTTAACTTTGGCGTATTTTTGTCAAACTTTTGCATGTATTTTTTCTCTCCATTTTTTGTGCCTTGATTAAATGCATGACTTAAGTTCACCACTTCACTCAATCACTAAAAGCGACTTTGGATTACTCTTTTTTCATTTTTTATGTTTGTTCTTCCCCACTCTTAGCTGGGTGATCATTATACACTTACAAATCCGAGTTTTGGGAGATCTTACAAGTTTTCGTGCTAGGTTTTTTGCTCCAAGTATGTCATGGCCTCTTCACCATTTTCTTTTATTCGTTTCTTCCTTTCTTTCATTAAAATATAAACGTTTGTAAAGTTATCTATTCTTTGAAAACGTGTTTTTGTTTTAAGACTTCTTCGTTTCTCCTTGAATCTTCACGTGTTGTTCACGTAACCACTTCCAAACCATTCACGTTTTTCTCTCAAGATTCGCATTTTTCCTCTTGTACCATTGACATTTTTATCTTTACCTATCGCGTTTTCCTCTTCTCTCAAAACGCATTTTTCTCTTGCCACTTACCATTCACTTTTTCTTCTCATCGCCCATTCACTTTTTCCAGTCTATCAAAGGTTTTTAATAAAATGTTAAGATGTGGAAAATCGATGCCCTCATGATGCCAAGTTACTGATTTTCAGCACCATCACATCTTTTTCATTTTTGCGAAATGCTAAAACCCATAAAAAGAAATGCACCCTTCATTTCTAGAAAAAATTCTAAGTCCAAGTGCAATGGCGCACTTTTTCAGCGCCATTACACCAAGTGACAAATCTCCCCAAGTGCGAGAGCGTTGATTTTCAGCACTTTACACTTTTATCTGAAAAACTAAAAATTGACTAAGGGAAAAGCGCACTTTTTTAGAGCCATTGCACTTTTTCCCGCACTTGACCAAAATCGCTCTAAAACTATCCAGTTTCGCTCTGAACCACTTCTCGACCATTCCTAGCATCGTCTTGCATGTCTCGTCACTTACACCATTCTTGCTCAACATACTCGCTTCGCGCATCCCAATGTTGCCTTTTGACTAACGAGTTGTTCACTCTTATTTGCAGAGCAGTGATTGATCTCGTCAAAGGATCTTTTCCTAAACAGAGCTGAAGTAAACTCAGATGACAGCTAAGAAACCTCCTTCGTCTTCAAAAGTTGAAGGCGAGATGAAATACAAGTACCAAGGTGTTTACCCGCCAACGGTAGTGGTTTCGAAGGTTGGAGAGATCAGAGACACGGAAGTTGGTCATCATGATCTCCTTGACTTCATGAAAAGAACCGAACAAAAGCCTCTCGAAGACTCTCTAAGAGCTACCGTGCACAGTAATCTTCATCTGGTTTCTACATTTCCAACTGCTGCACATCACACAGAATTTGTTCCCCAAGTTGCATCTCACTATACTCGGGAGAGCAGAAGTGTCATTAATTCTTCCGGCATGAGGTTTCACGACTAGATCCAAACTTCTTTGATATAGTTTTCAAAATCCCACAAATAGAGAAGTATATTGACATCTCGGTACAATCGGCACAGGAGGTCTATGACTCAGATCCAAATAAGGCCAAATATTTGATAAACTGTCAATGGTTGAAGGAACCTTGGTATACTATTTCCAGATGGACGAAAGGACTTCCTCGAGCTGACTTCAAAGAGGACATCAGAGACATGATCATACTTTTGAGCAGGGTGAAAGGATTGCCAGAAACTTCCCATTTTTGTGATTCGATGTATGAATACATTCGAATTATAAGAAGACAGAAAACTCACATTGACTAGGGTAAACAGATCAGTGATGCAATTCATGAGTAGTTGATTAATGTACCGACTACCTCGAAGTTCTACATGACTTCATACTTGGTGTATGTTGCAGCTGTGATGAGATAGTTCCCAGGCCTATCCACAAAAGGGAACCGACTTTCTACACCAATCTATGATTACTTCTACCAGTTGGAATTGAAGGAGAGCCATCATCATTTCAGGAGTCTCACTGACGCTTTCTTTGCACTTCTGCTTTTCAGTTTTGATCCAACTCTCGAAAGAAAGAGAGTATCAAATTGTTACACCTCAATTGTATAGCTACTATCGCTTAGGGCAAGTGATTGTAATGTTTGAATCATTGAGATAAATAAAACATGGTTTTGTTATCAAAATGAATGTGTTCCATTTAATGAATGTCTCATTTTATACTACTTCTATCGATCTTATCCTTGAAGAATGTTGCATGCATAGTTATTGAGTAATGAATATTCTAACTTAAGATGTTTTGTATACTGTTCATCTTGTGAACAAGTAACTACCGAGATTGTATGTCTATGGGTGCAAGAACATGAACCATTCCTCTAGGCGGAGGGGAAACATCACTCGGGAGAGGAGCTTGGTCGAATAAATGGTAAAGTAAATCAGTTGAGCATACATACACTTCACTAAGGGTTCACTAAGGGTTTGGAGGATTTGAGTCAAATATGTTCATCTTGATAAGTCATGCTTAGGCTTAGGAGTTTTGGATTACTTCTTTGTGCTTTGTGAGTGGTATTACTTGTTAACCTCACTTACTGTTCTGTGACCTTGAATGTGGAACGTGAATTGATATATGTACATAGGTAGGATGTATATGTGTATGCATGTATCTCTCATATGTATGTATCAATATGTATCACATGGCGATACAGACGTATGTTGGGCAAATTATTATGCCATACGCCTGTGTCGACATGGCATACATACGCATACATACACATGACGGTATAAATGGATTATACACATCTATAAATATATACACTACCTATGATGTTTAGTTATAACATTATTATATTGCCTTGAATTTACAGTTAAACATATATACACATATTTGCACAATTAGGTATATTCAAAGTATGATGACTGGCTCGCAATACACGTATTTGAATGATTTTATGCAAATGTGTATATGTATATTTAAGTGTAAATATATATATATATATATATATTTAATATTATATAAATATATATATGTTATTATAGTCTTACCAAAATAAATATTTAGATATATATAAGTATATTTAAATATTAAAACATTTAAATATATATATATATATTTATTTTCAGAAATAAAACTGTAATAGACTATATAAAATATAATACATTATATATATAGAAGAATTTATATTTATATATTTTATATATAAAATCTTTGGGAAATAAAAGACTTAGCATTCTAAGTCATTTGGTAAATATCGAATAAAGTTTACCATGATAAACAAAAGACTTAGCATTCTAAGTCATTTGGTGAATATCGAATAAATTTTACCATGGGAAATAAACTTGGTTTTGCGTTGAACTATGGGGAATTCTTTCACCGTGGCTAAACTGAGAAATACGCACATGTGTCAAATATTTCATAAAACAAATAGTCGAACTTTAGAAAAAGGAATAATTTTTGTGCTACTGCAAACGAGCGCACGGGAAACACCAGGTCGCGAAAATAATTAAAATGCAGCTCCAGATTTGGATGCCATTAAAAGAGGAAGCCTGAAACTAAGGTCAGGTGGGTCGCATTGTGCTAAGACATTTTCCTGCAATGGATGACAAATCCGCTAGTTTTGGACACCATTACAGAGGACGCCTGTAGGTGTCACTCTGTCGTTTTTACCATGTGATCTTTGAATCATTCTTCACGAATGGAGGTCGACTCACCTTCAATTAGCTAAATAAGCTACTGGAATGCTGCCACAACGAGTTTGACATTTTCAAATAAATGGAGGTGTCGATTCTCATGCCAAAACTGTAGCATGGCATGAGAATCCGAACTCTATAAATTGAGCTCATTTTCTTATCATTTTTACCAATTCACAACTTGCCTTTTTAGAATTCTGAAATTGCCTTTGAGAGCCACAATTCACCATTGCCATTCTTTTCAAGCCTTGTGAATTTCATATGCTGCATAAATACATGTACGCACCTGCTGTAGAATTCAGTTTTGAGAAAAGTAATAACCAGCATTACCAGAAATTATACTCCAGCCATTTTGAGCTTCAGCTTAAGTAGTTAGGATTTGGAAGAAACAATAAGAGAGAGGGATTAAATAAAGAAAGGAACAAAGGAGCTGCTAGCCTGCTACTAACTGAATCAGAAGCATTCACAAGCAGCAAGGAGGCCAGCTTAAGGAAACAAGCATGAGTGTCACATTCTTTAATATCTCTGTTTTAGTTTATAAATAGAAGAAACTATATGTTTATGATATGCATTAATTTGCATTATAGCATAAGTAGACCAGTCAAGTAAAAGAGAAAATATATTTCTTGTTTATAACTGCATAGGCTAAAGGGAATGGTTTGTCTGCATTATAGTGAAATGTACGACTTCCACTTAGATGTGAGATAGTTGAGACTACACTGTCAGTTCATCGTGATCCTTCATGCTAGTTCGGGATTGTGAAATAGCAAGTTCTACATGTATAGGACACGACACTGTGCTCAGTTGGGTTGTCGCAGCCGGATATTCTACCAATCTCTTCGTTTGAAGGGAGGGCCATATATCAAATGATAGATGTGCGCGGGACCGCATTAACAGTTCGTGGTCTGCGGAAAAGCACTCAAATGATGTTTCTCTTCCACAGCAGGTGACAGATACACCAAGATTTGAAAGGAAGGGAACCTAGACCATCGTACTACTATTTGTGCAAAAGCTTACGAGCTATGTATGTAATTATTTTATTTTTGTACTCTGATTTATATTTGCAATGAAAATGGAGTTCATGTGGAAATATATATATTGTAATTTGCATGTATTTAACAATGAAGAAAGGAAGAATTTTATTGTAATGTCTTGGTTACTTGTTACTCTTATATGTTTGAAGTGAAATGTTGGAAAAAGTTTATTTACCCAAGGATGGGGTTGTTACATGTGGTATCGGAGCTACCAGGTTCTGCACTGAAACCTATGAGCTCATTACGCAACAATGCGTAAACCTTATCAGAAGATAAATGTTGAAAAGTTTTTGTGCCACAACGGCGAGAGAAAAGAACTTAGAGAAGTGAACAGGAAGATTAGAACCTTAGTAACTTGTGAAAGAAGTGAGTAGTTAAGAATTATCCCTGGAATCGGAATTCCTATACCAACAACTTATGACAATACCTACGATTGCGGAAGATTATGCAATCAGGTTATGTAGGAGGGTTAGGAAGAAAAACCAGTATGTACCTTATCCTACAAACATAGTTACATGACTCTAAGAAAAAGAGGAGTAAGAATGAGATAAAATTGAATTGTAGCAACCTACAATTGTAAAAGAGTCAGGAATTTTTTGGATAAGTGTAAACACTACGAAACTATGTATGCAAAGTCAGCATAAATTAGATTGTTCAAAGTAGGATATGAATGAAGAAAGTATCCTCAAGGGTTGAAGAACTCATGACTTAAACTCTTGTGTAAAATAGGATCTTGTAAGGAAAGAGTTAGTATTTAGGAAATGAGAAAAAGACCGGAATGGTCGGAAGGAAACAATCAACGACATGAGCAAGGTCCCACCAACCAAAATCAATGAGGTTAGTGAAGTTTTTGGAATCAAACAACTTATGAATAATGGTTCCAAAAGGGAAAAGGACTGCAACATGGCTCTATATGTCAGGACACTAGAAGTTGCAAGAAAAGCAACACTCTGAGTTGAGAAGTACATCAACAAAAGAGGTTTGTGAGTATGGGTATTTCTTCACCAAAAAGGATATTGGAAAGAAGATGGAATATTAGTGTTCTTCCTAAAACTCCTAAAGTTTCTGATTATTCATTAGATCTCCTACTGCATGATTCAATATGCGGAATCTGTAAGATGAAAAGCAACGAAAAATATAACTTGAGAAAAGTATATGTAAGGTGTGCCATGAGGCAAGAGAAGGCAATGGAAAGTCAAACAACTAGGAATGACAAACCCTTTCCAATGAAGCAAGTAATTTCTAGGAGTTTAAACGTGAGTAGAATGAAAGTTGTGAAAACACTAAGGGGAAGGAAGAGAGTGGATTGACTCAAGTTAAGTACCCCACCCAACAAAAAACTTGGTTATGTTCTCAATATGGAAGAACTAATGACCTCTTTGCAAGTCATGAGGATAATTAAGTCATATATCTTATGACCACGAGGGAAAAAGGATAAATGGAAATTGTCTTCGCAAAACTTACAACCATTATGGGAATTAATAATGGCGTAAGATCAAAATAGGTTCACTTAGTCAAAGGATGGACTACTGTTGGATATAAAAGAACCTATGTGTCCAAAATTTGGAAGATTCGAGAATGGAACGAGGAAAATAATGTCAGAGATAGGACATTAGAATGACAAAGGGAATTGTCGGATGAGGAACCACTATAACCTAGGAAAAGATAGAGTAAGAGGCTGCACGGAATGTGGCAAGGTAATGTCTAGTATACCAGGAAATGAAGACCGAATATCATCATTGGTAGCACATACATACTCTCTTGAGATTCCAGAGGAAAATGGTAGAACATAAGATAGGTCAATCTGACTATGTTAGTAGAACTAACATAATGTTCTAAGTGGGAAAACTCATCAAAGAAATAAACGTTTTTGGAAAACTTGACTTACAGGATTTAGATCTTAAATAATATATTGTGGACAAGTAGTTGCTTAGTAATCTTGGAAAGGTATTTCAGTTTAGCAAATAAATGATAGGGTTGTGTAAACCATGATCATACTTTGAAACATTCAGTTGAGCAAATGTGCAATATATTATTTTAGTCAATAAGCGAAAATGGTAAACCCAAAACTTGCATGAAAATCTTGTGAATGTATGCTTATATGTTTTACCAAGAGATAGTTAAAAGTTTAACTGGGCTAACTTGTATTAAACATTCAGGTTTAAGTCAAGCTTTTAAAAAAATGGTGAAAGTGTATGAAAGGACAAGAAATATCCCAGGTGTAAGTCATGAAGATGAACAAAGAACCATTGGTATGGAGGCAAGGCTCGATTGGTTATTGACGAGGATGATTAATCTGGAAGGAGAAAGTTCTTCTCATGGGCAAGGTGGAAAACGTAGCCATGAGAAAGAAAAATCACCTACAATCTCTATGAAAAGAAATAAGAAGAATGTGTCCAACAAGATAGCTTCTAAAAAGGAGGAACCTGTTCTGAATGTTGTCCAACCAAAGGGGGAAAGGTCCTGCTTAATGGAAAAGAGTTCAATAGAGATCATAAAAGAAATAATTCAAATGTTGGTAACATTAGCAGGGCTAGTAAAGGTGCTATTAAGATTGGGAAAACCAAGGAGAAAAGAGGACCAAGAGTTGGATGTTTTATTTGTAAAGGGGATCACTATGCAAATAAATGTCCTAATAAAACTCCTGGTAACTCATTACCACCCAACAAGCCATGTTTCAGCAAAGGATACATGTTGTTGTGGATAATGGACAAGCTGATGTCCAACTTACACCAGTCTAACATTCTTCAAACTTTCAAGAGTGAAAAATAAATGTTGAGTTATGTTTTTATGTTTGAATAATACCTTAGGTCATTTGGGACAATGAATCATAAGGGGGGAAGGATGTTACACCCCGATTGTATAGCTACTATGGCTTAGGGCAAGTGATTGTAATGTTTGAATCATTGAGATAAATAAAACATGTTTTTGTTATCAAAATGAATGTGTTACATTTAATGAATGTCTCATTTTATGCTACTTCTATCGATGTTATCCTTGAAGAATGTTGCATGCATAGTTATTGAGTAATGAATATTCTAACTTAAGATTTTTTGTATACTGTTAATGTTGTGAACAAGTAACTGCCGAGATTGTATGTCTATGGGTGCAGGAACAGGAACCATTCCTCCAGGCGGAGGGGAAACATCACTCGGGAGAGGAGATTGGTCGAATAACCGGTAAAGTAAATCAATTGAGCATACACACACTTTGTTGGCTTTTCATTTAGCACCTCTGGAGTGCTTATTGGAAACAGACAGCTATTGCAAGTGTGTTAGTACATGCTCTTCGGATTATAGAAAGGAAGATCTTTCTTTGCTGATTTTCTACTGTAAAAAAGGGTTGTACTAAGGTTCCTATCTTTTTTACTCAGCGGCAGGACACAAGGGTGCATAAACACAATGCGCCGTAGCTAAGCTTTTCTCTGGTTTCGGCAGATCTTAACTATGACTAACTAAGCTTCTAAACTATCCTACCTCCTCAGGATAAACAGAGCATGAGGGCGTAGGAGCGAAATGGATGGGTTGGATTACTTGAATCCTTCGTCTCAATGGAATATGGCCGAGGCTCTGAACTCTCAGATATATACCAAGATAGGGCTCGATACAAGTAAACACTCTCTTACGGTAAACTGGATCTGAGACTTGCCAAGGAGGAGGAACCCTTGTCCGAGGTGTAGGCTTGGAAACAGCTCACTGGAAACAAGAAGGAACGATGGCCTGTCTAACAGGATTCCCGAGGAGGTGACGACACCTGTCCAAAATGTAGGCTGCAAGACAAATCATTAAACAACATCAAACGATAATGATCAATGAAAAAATATCCAAGGAGGTGACGACACCTGTCCAAGGAGGATATTGAAACAAGGCACTATTTAGAACAAGACTTTGAATGTACTCAAGTATTTAGATCAAGCAAGCATGCGCCATCTGATTTATTTCTTCAAGCTTCTCCAAAGAATTACAAAGGTCGGGACAACAAAGGCACGAAATCATGCACAATTACGATCAACCAATGAACTCTCATCCAAGAGTGAACAGATATAAACAAGCTAACTCTGGGAACAACGGTGCAGCAATTTTTCTTAGCAAATAAAGGTTAAACAAATAATGAGCCTAAGGCTCTTATTTATAGAAACTCAAAGGAGTAGGCGACCCTAAAATCTCCTTGAGTTAACAATCAGTTCTTGCCAATCAACAAGATTTATTCCTATGTCTAAAAGTAGGTGAGCAAGCAGTTAATTGGAAATCTACTTCAGTTAACTGAAACTAAAGAAAAGTCAAACTGGGAGTCTACCTCAGTTGATTGACACCTAACTAAAAGTGAACTTAACTTACAAATGTGTCTCCAAAATAGACATCCACCTTTAAAGGAGATCTGAGATCCACAAATCGTGGGAGTCAATTAAACATCCTAGATCAGTGGGATCTGACATGCATGATCTATGGAGATCTGGAGTCAACTTGGAAAGGGGCATCAAGTTGACTTCAGTCATATTTATTGCTACTTTGGAGGGTAGGACGTCCTTCTTGAGGTGTTTGACTCCTCATCACCATTGGTCAACAGTGCTTTTGTTCATTCGTTGACTTCTTCATACGGAGATCGTTACATGCCTATCAATCGCCAGCTTATCACTTGTCAGCAACTTGATGTATGCATCTCCTTCATTTTTGCATTCCCTTGGGAGGGTTACTCCTTTTCTTTTTCTTTGTGTTTCCACTTTGACATGGAAGGCAGTGTAGTATTAACCGATGGCGGCTCTATGTTGGGAATGACTACCTTCCATGTT
The DNA here is from genome assembly GCA_007115665.2 of Sequoiadendron giganteum. Lineage (NCBI taxonomy): Eukaryota > Viridiplantae > Streptophyta > Pinopsida > Cupressales > Cupressaceae > Sequoiadendron > Sequoiadendron giganteum. The sequence continues at coordinate 507,807,090 of CM021102.1, forward strand.
CTTTTGCAGCTTAGAAGTTTTCGTTGATATTTCTCAATGGAAGAGTGTTATATGATGAAACCGCGAAGTTTGACCATGATCATTCCAACCGTGAGAAATGCATATGAACTTGCTACATGTCTAAAATTCCAACGGTTACAATCCCCTAAACTAGCCTTGGAAGGCGATCAGATATACGAGGTGAAACCATTATGGAACCTGTGGACTTGTTTCTATGCTTGTCAATTTGTCTAGATTGACCTTTGGGTGTGCCCAATGCAGATCGGTGCCAGTCGTTTTCAAAAAATCATGGAGTATAAGACCATTTCGGTCTTGTATTCGTTTTGGGAAAACTGCATTCTGAAAACCTTGAAGATTGACTATGCACACGATGCTGTTTAGACAACTTTTTCTGGAATTGCTAAAAATAGCCCTGTCAGGGTAAATTCTTACGAAAAATTCTGAGACATGGGTTTTGTTGAGAATAATTCTCTAAACAAACCCAGATCGTCAGAAATTCAAAAAAACGAGTTTTTCTATGACATGCAAGAGCCCTTCGGTTGTAGAGGCAGCGAGGCACCAGAAAGTGATTTTTCTTGGAAAAATCCAACACATGGGTTTTGTTCATGCTTCGGAGCTGAACAAACCCAGTTTGTTTGATTTTCAAAATTATGACTTTTTCCGCAAAACCCTAAAAAATAGGGGCAGCAGGGCTACTTTTTTTTGGAAAATTCCAACATGTGGGTTTTGTTGAAAAAGCTGTGCTGATCATACCTAGTTGGCCAGATCTGTGATTATCTACCGTTTTCTCAAACATGCAAGAATTTTAGATAGAAATAGAGGAAGTAGACAGAAGGTGGATTGGAAGTTATCGGCTATCAATCTGGAAGAATTATGCCTTTTGATGCAAACTCTGATAAATAGTCCCTTTGTGCAACAGATCTTCAAAAATATGAAGAATGGTGAAAACCTCTGTCAAATCTTCAAAAATGTTGGAGAAGAAAAATATCCGTTCTTGAGCTCCTCAACCTGCAAAGAAATAATGAATAATGGATGCCTAGATGCTTTGATATGTCAATTTGGAGTTGCAAGCATCAATTGGGCATCCAACTCATGATTGAGCCTGATTTGGAGTACAAAAATGTGATTTCAACTGATTGTGGAGTGTTTGGCCTCTTTTTGCCTCCAAAATTTGTTATCTCAAGTCAACATTTGCTTTTGACTTTCTTAGGCGTCCCTTTTGGAATTTTGATCATTTTTGCAGGCTGAAGTGCCTCTGTTTGATCTTCGATCCTGGCTGCTCAGTTGATCTTCGGTAGTTGCTGACGGATCTGTTGTTGAGATGGGATCAGCTTGGCAAGATATGCCTGGGAGAGATTAACTCAGAAAACTGAGTTTGAGCCTCCCGAATGAAGGGCGCCTTTCTTCAAGAGGGGCGCTTTTGGCTGTGCCTTAGTCAATTTTTTTGACTGTTCTTCGTTTTGGCCTTTTCAGACCCTTTGTGCTTTGATTTGACCTTCTCGTTGATGGATGAGTCGGATGACTCTGCTTGACGATGCATCGTGTAGCCAACTTGGTCCTGCACTGGATGACTGACTTCTCAACTTCAGATAGCAAGATCAAGTCTTTCAAACTCAAGGGTGCCCCTGGCCAGCAGGGGTGCTTTTAGCCTTGTTGGCTGATTTTATCTGTTGGAACTACCTGCTTTGATCTCCGTCGTTAGATGGTTCAGTTGTTAGATTCTTTTGCTTATGGTCTCGTTGTCGAGATTCTTCAAAGATGAGAAGGTTGTTCTGGAGATCAGTAAGCATTTAGGCTGCATCTGTATGCCTCAAGGAAAGGGCGCCTTTCTCCAAGAGGGGCGGTTTTCCTCTGTCCTTAGCCAACTTTTGGCTTGTCTTTTCAGTTTCCAGTTCTGGCTTTTTCTGCTTGATCTCAATGTGTGATTGTTTGGTGTGTCCTGTGAACCTGCTGTCAGATCGATCACGTAGCTGGGAGGAAGCTGAAAAGCTGTCATGTATGAAGCGGCTGCTGATCGATTCATCTGATACCTTGAACTGAGGGGCGCCCCTGGCTAGCAGGGGCGCTTTTAGCTTGAAGCTCTCTGATTTGGCATCTTCATTGTTTATAGATTCTCCGTACTTCGCTGATGATTGGCCAATGATCCCTGAATCAGATGATCTTGCTGATAGTTGTGTTGTCGAGCCAGCGCGAATGTGAAGGAGATGATTGATCTGAAGGTGTTAGGTGATTTGATTTTCCCTTTGAGATCCAAGGACGCCTTTCTTCAAGAGGGGCGCCTTTTTCAACTATAGACTGTGTTTTGCCTTAGTAGCCAAAACGTCCATTTTCCAGAGTTAGCCAAATTTTGATCTTTTTCGTTTTGAGAATCTCCTTCGTTGAACGACATCATTTTCATCCTTTTCCGCCATAGCTTCTTCGTTGGAGCTTTTGAGGTTTAGCTTTCAGCACCTGGTACTGGCCAATTTGCCATTAATGGTTGCGGAGCTCCTAACTTCGTTCCTGAAAAATAGAAAAAGACCCACTAGAGTAAAACATATCTTTTGATGATTCTGACTTGATCAGTGTGATTGTGAAGTCAATTAACCCTATCAAAATCATTTTCAATCATTTTCGGGAAGGTCCTATTTTTAAGGGTTTCCCTAAAAATAAAACCCAAATTTTCAGATTTTCAAAATTTTAACCATAGGTTCCTTGACAGAAACCCACAAAGACTTCTTGTTTGGTTTGACCTAAAACATACTTTCGATGGCATTTTTACATGATTTAGCTCAATTTAAGCAGAATGCCAAAAAAAATATTTTGGGTACAACATAGGCTCCGTTTGGTGACCATGTTGGATACCTACGGCATAGGAGAACCAGGAATCTCAAGTTTCGTAGACCAATACTTATTTCCTAATTCACATAAGAATTTGAAGTTCACCTATTTATTGGGGCTCACCTACTTTTCACCTAAAACAAGACTTCCTAAGAAAACACCTAATACACGACAAGACTTTATGAAACAGGGAAAAAATAACAACATAACGCTAAAGCAAAAGAAATTTATTTTACAAAGAACTCACCCCACCCCGAAAGGGACGAAATTTTTCAAGTATTGCCTGCTTCGTTGTAGCACGAAGAGGCTCCCATCGATACTGCTTCTGCCTGAAAGGCTTTACTTCTCTTCTGATGGGAATTGCAGGAGACAATCCCTCTGGAATGAAGATTCTTAGGTATTTGTATATCCAAGCAAAAGTACTCTGACAAAAGTCAGAATATGATGCAAATGGGAAAGTTGATACCCCTGAGGCATTAGTTCTGCTATCATTCATCCCTGGGATGTTGAACTCTTCAAACCAATCAATCGAGTTCCAAACTCAATTTCTATAATGTCGTAGGTGATCTTTGCTGATCTGAAAATATCCTTTGACCGGCTCATGGATCAGCTCTAGATCGCCTTTAACACATAGGAGTTTGATTCCCATGTCTTCAAGATCTTTGAGGCCTAACAAAAGCACCTCTTTCTCAGCTTCAGTGAATTCCAATTGCACAGATGGGTACAACTGTCCTTTAGGAGAGATGATCACTTCCCCTACTTCTGAAATTTTATTTGAACAACCTCCATCGAAATGTGCTGTCCATGACCTTGCGTCCTCTGTCATAATCTTTTTAGAACATTGCATGTTCTGATCTTCAGTTTGTATCTCTAGCAGAGTCACATAATTACCAGGATTCGTTTCAGGCTTTGCTCCTGTTCGAACAGATGACTCGATTATAGCCTGCTTCTTTACAACTTTGAGAATCTGATCTAGTTGTTCTAGATGATTCTGAAGATATTCCAATTGAGAGATTTGTACCTTGGTCTTCATCATGGAAGCTATGATGTCAAAATTTACTGAAGAAGGATCTTGAGCAACTTGCATAGCGTTCTTTTGTAAGGACCTGGGATTGGAAGTGGAAAGCACCTCTTCACCCTTTTCGTTTGATCTTCGGCTTTCTTCCTCTTCTTTCTGTGCTTTGAAGTGTTGGACACTTGTAGACACAGGAGTTGAAAATTTTTCGTGATTCACCGCAAAAGAATAGTGATGGTAGTCTTCTTCTTCTTGATTAATAACGGGTTCAAAATATCTCGTTGCAGAGTCGCCATCGAAGTTGTCCATTTGTGGTAAGACAACGTTCGAACTTGTTGGTACAAAACTAGAACTGGGAGCAGCTTCAGCATATCCCATGATTTGGGTCATTCTCAAATTCTTAGGACACGTGAATCTTGTATGTGCATTAGTGTCATGGAAACAACAAAATACTGCACTGTGTGCAACTTCAATCATTGGTCTTGATGGACCTCTCTTTGGTTGGTACGATTGTTGAACTGGAGATTTGATAGAATCTGCTTTCATCAAGCCGGAAGTGATCATATTATACTCTAACTTGATGGCGTGTTCTTGCACACTCTTCAACTCTGTTCCTTTCGCCATCTTCAAGAACAAGGCTATCTCTGATGGAAGAGCATTTATGAAACAACTTATCAGAATCTCCAATGATGGATCAAATGTAAATGAATGTTTTGCAACAAGACGATCAAATCTTGCCACAAACTCTCTCATGTGTTCATCGCGCTCCATCTTCAAATTTGTAAGTTGGGCGAACACACTTCACTAAGGGTTTGGAGGAACTGAGTCAAATAGGTTTATCTTGATAATTCATCCTTAGGTTTAGGAGTTTTGGATTACTTCTTTGTGCTTTGTGAGTGGTGTTACTTGTTAACCTGACTTACTGTTCTATGACCTTGAATGTGGAACGTGAATTGATATATGTACATAGGTAGGATGTATATGTGTATACATGTATCTCTCATATGTATGTATCAATATGTATGACATGGCGATACAGACATATGTTGGGCAAATTATTATGCCATACGCCTGTGTCGACATGGCATACATACGCACACATACACATGACGGTATAAATGGATTATACACATCTATAAACATATACACACTACCTATGATGTTTAATTATAGCGTTATTATATTGCCTTGAATTTACAATTAAACATATATACACATATTTGCACAATTAGGTATATTGAAAGTATGTTGACTGGCTCCCAGTACACGTATTTGAATGATTTTATGCAAATGTGTATATGTATATTTAAGTGTAAATATATATTTATATATATATATATATATATATTTAATATTATATAAATATATATATGTTATTATAGTCTTACCAAAATAAATATATAGATATATATATAAGTATATTTAAATATTAAAACATTTAAATATATATATATATATATTTATTTATTTTGAGAAATAAAACTATAATAGACTATATAAAATATAATACATTATATATATATATATAAAAGAATTTATATTTATATATTTTATATATAAAATCTTTGTGAAATAAAAGACTTAGCATTCTAAGTCATTTGGTAAATATTGAATAAAGTTTACTATGAGAAATAAAAGACTTAGCATTCTAAGTCATTTGGTGAATATCGAATAAATTTTACCATGCGAAATAAACCTGGTTTTGCATTGAACTATGCGGAATTCTTTCACCGTGGCTAAATTGAGAAATATGCCAAATGTGTTAAATATTTCATAAAGCAAATAGTTGAACTTTTGAAAAAGGAATAATTTTTGCGCTGCTGCAAACGCATGCACGGGAAAGACCAGGTCACGAAAATAATAAAAGCGCAGCTCCAGATTTGGACGCCATTAAAAGAGGAAGCCTGAAACTAAGGTAAGGTGGGACGCATTGTGCTAAGACATTTTTTTGCAATGGATGACAAATCGACCAGTTTTGGATGCCATTACAGAGGATGCCTATAGGTGTCACTCTACCGTTTTTACCACGCGATCTTTGAATCATTCTTCACGAATGGAGGTCGACTCACCTTCAATTAGCTGAATAAGCTACTGGAATGCTGCCACAACGAGTTTGACATTTTCAAATAAATGGAGGTGTCGATTCTCATGCCAAAACTGTAGCATGGCACGAGAATCCAAACTCTATAAATTGAGCTCATTTTCTTATCATTTTTACCAATTCACAACTTGCCTTTTTAGAATTCTGAATTTTCCTTTGAGAGCCACAATTCACCATTGCCATTTTGTTCAAGCCTTGTGAATTTCATATGCTGCATAAATACATGTACGCACCTGCTATAGAATTCAGTTTTGAGAAAAGTAATAACCAGCATTACCAGAAATTATACTCCAGCCATTTTGAGCTTCAGCTAAAGTAGTTAGGATCTGGAAGGAACCGTAAGAGAGAGGGATTAAATAAAGAAAGGAACAAAGGAGCTGCTAGCCTGCTACTAACTGAATCAAAAGCATTCACAAGTAGCAAGGAAGCTTAAGGAAATAGGCATGAGTGTCACATTCTTTAATATCTCTGTTTTAGTTTATAAATAGAAGAAACTATATGTTTATGATATGCATTAAATTGTATTATAGCATAAGTAGACTAGTCAAGTAAAAGAGAAAATATGTTTCCTGTTTATAACTGCATAGAGTAAAGGGAATGGTTTGTCTACATTATAAAGGAATGGCTTGTCTGCATTTTAAGGGAATGTCTTATGTGCAATTTAAATATATGGGAAAAAGGGGAAACTGTTATTTCATTTCATTTAATAAAGGGGTTTTTAGATATCACGAAATGTGATTGGATGGATTGCATTTGTGTGTATGTATCCTATGTTGATTGATCTCCATATAAGGAGAATATGTGTGAAGTAAATACTATGTTGTACCCAAACCAAAAATTTTGCTTCATTAAGGCATTTTGCTTAAAATGGATTAAACCTTGTGATAATGATGTCAAAACGTAGTTTTTGGGCAATTCAAGTATGGGTTTTGAGTCAATGTCATGCCACGAAGATACTGGCAAAATTTGAAAAAATTGAAAATTAGGGTTTCAGAACTCTTTTTTTAGGTCAAAACCCTAAAAAATTGAAACTTGTCAGAATTGACTGAAATTTGTTTTGATTGGTTTATTTTGCTTCATGATCAATGTGGTGAAGTCAATTTCAGTTAAGACTTAGTTTAGGCCTGGTGGGTAGTTTTCGTTTTTCAAATGAGAAGTTAGGTTTTCTAAATTCATCATTGGCAAATGGCCAGGTACCAGGTGTCGACAGCTAAACTCAAAACGCTTCGGTGATGTTTCTATGGCAAGTTTCATCCAAAAAGTTGCTTCGTCTCGGAGGAGATTTTCAATGAGGTAAAATACTGTAAAATTGGCTAAGTCTGGATTGAGAAAGCGCCACTCTGAGCTAGGGGCGCCCATCATTTTGGAAGCCTTATTCAACTTTTTGTGACTTGTGTCTACCAAGATGACTTCTCCAGATTCTTGATAGCTTTGCAATGAGCCAGCTAGCCAGTCCAACGGAGGCGTAGATCGCCTGAAACCGGAGATTCAATGCAGAACGAGGGAAATGCAAAAATGATTAACACTGAGGTCAAAAGCGCCCCTGGAGGCCAAGGGCGCCCATCTGTTTGAGACTTCAGATAAATTCTTTTGATCAAGTGACACCTAGGAAGTTTGTTTCCATTTTTGGTCCAACTCCGCGATGCATCTGTCAGTAGGTGAATCTGAGTTGTTGTGTTGCCATCATCAGTGGTCAAATTTGAGGTTTCAGACTAGATCAGAGATTGTTCAGAACGGACAAAAGCGCCCCTGGAGGCCAGGGGCGCTCAAGGTTTTAAGACCTTTAATGGAATCTGTTTGATGATCTCAGATACTCATCTCGTTCTTGTCAGCTCCAGCTTTCCGTTGCCTGTATCAGCCGGGTCAGAAGATGTCTTGGCAGTCTGCAGCGGGAAGTTTAATAGTTTTTGGTTAGCTACTGAAATTGCTGACACTGTTGGGAAAAGCGCTCCTGGAGGCCAAGGGCGCCCATGATTTAGGAAGGTTAAATGATGTTTTTATACGAAGTGCTCTCCAGAAGTCCTTTGCTCAGAACTCAGACTGCTCCCCTGTGAGCCAGTCAGCATGTTCTGAAGTTTTGTTAAATGCCAGGAAGCATCAAGTGAAATATAGTCAAGTTATCAATGAAAATGATGAAAATGCTTGAAAATATACTAACACTGAGGTCAAATGCGCCCCTGGAGGCCAGGGGCACCCATCTCTTTGAAGCCTCAGATTTATGAATTTTGGATCATCACCTCAAGGAATCTTCTTGTCAGATTTGGTCCTGCTCTTTGACGAAACTGTCAGCCAGTTGATCTGATGCGGCAGTCAATCAGAATCAGTGATGAAACGTGAGCTTCATTTGGGGTTTCTAGATTCAAATTTTCAGAAAAATGTCTAAGGATGGAAACACGCCTAAAAGTCAAAGGTTGACTTTTTAAAATTTAAAAATAGAAGTGCACATGGGAGGAGTTTTCAATTTACTAAATTTAGATCTTCAGTTGAACTCTTTTCAAGTCTATTTCTAATAAACCTATTTTTGGTCATAACTGGCTAAGATTAGTTTGCATGTATCAGTTAACTGAGTTTTTCAAAGTGGCGCCTAACTAGGGTTTATGGTATAGCCAGTTAACTGAGTTTGAAGACAAATATAGGCCATGTGTGAGTTTTGAAGCACCAGTTGTACTTCAAGCGCCATTTCCAATGCTTAGCATGCATTTCACCCGCCTTAGAAGATATTTTTCTATATATTTTCCTAATGTCGTCCATTATTCTTCATCAGAGTTGACAAGAAACATCTTTTCTTGAGCATAGAATTGATCTGCAAGTGCTACAGGTGTCAGATTTCAGTGTTCTTCGTAGCTACAGATTCAGATTGTTCAAGGGAAGATTATTTCAGACTTTGTTTTCCAGTTGCATGCAGGTTTTATCAGTTCTACTTCAAGCATAGGCAAATTTTTACAGAAGAGAGAAAACAAACAAATACAACTTCTATTCTTTTGTCTTATTTTCTTCTATTCTAGTCTTAGATTTTCTTCGCATGTCAACGAAAACGACAGATTTTTCAGAAAAGCATCGCGTGGGTTCGAGTATTTCAGCATCAACAACAATACCCATGTCTTCGATTATTTTGTGAAAATTGTCCCACTACCTCTTTTTTAGAGCACTGTGCTTTTTTCCAGAATTCTCTTTGCATGTGGGCCAAAATCACATTTTTTCGCAAATCTGTTGATATTGGTGGTTTTAGGATTCATTTCTACACAAAACCCATGTTCCAGATTTTCGCGGGAAAAATTCCCCCAGTGCTCCTAACTGCCAGTTCAAATCTCAACTGAAAACCTTTTGCATGCAAGCCTAAATCCCATTTTTTCGCAATTCTAATATTTTGGGTTGTATTAGAGTTTGATTCTACACAAAACCCATATCCTAGAATTTGTTCGAAAAAATTCACTTCCCCTTGCTATTTTTTGCCTATCCCCGAGCTTTTTCAGTTTTTCCAAAGTTGTCCAAATATACCCGACTTTACAGTCAAAAGTCTAGTTTTTCAGAATGCAGTATAATCCCATAGATTATAAGGCCAAACAAGTCTTTCTTCATAACTTTCTGAAAACTACCGATACCGACTTAAGTCGTGTTTTTTTCCATCATCAATCTAAATTCATTGGAGGGTGTCAGCAGTACTACAATCAAAAATCTTGAACGTGCAGGGATACTTACAACGGCATCCATTCCTATCTCAGTCTTCGATCTCGAGTTTGTACTTGCTTGTGTTAAGCATTATGACTCGTCTACCAGACAAATTAGGTCGACAGATGGAAGGATTATTTGTAGCCTTAAGCCGAGGGATGTAGAAAAATGTTTTTCTATTCCTCCACGTTCAGATCATTTCGCTGTATCCATTTCAGATTGTGACAAAATATGGGAAGAGGACAAGGATAGATCACAGAAGAAACTAGCTCAACGATGGTTGAAGGTTCAGAAGACCAACATGCCAAGGAAGATTGCACGAAGTGATTTCAAGGAAGAGATTGTTGTTTTGATAACTTTCCTCAACCGGTTAGCAGGTTCTGAAGACGCAAGGGTTTTCCGAACGTGGATGTTCTACCTCATCTCACGAGTTATTGATAAGAAGGAAACATTTGACTGGGCCATGTTTATCAGCGAGTGTCTTCACCAGTAGATTACAAAGTTCCTAAAGATTCACGAATTCCACATGGTGACTTTTCTGGTTTACTTAGTTGCATTTCAAGGCAGCTTTAAATTATTAAAGACCGATGGAGTGTTGGGTGTTCGGGGAGTGCACGAATAATACCCTTAGTTGGAGTTTTCGAAAGCTGAACAGGACTTTACAGCAGTGAATGACCACTTTCTTATGAGGACAATCAGAAATTTGGATTATGAGATGCATGTGCGGATTTCTACAGAGGCACAATCAGCAATGGAGAATGGGGCAGATTGGTTCATCCAATTCCCTACTTTCACATATATCCGTGTATATGGATATACAGGAGAGCCTCTGATGCTAGCGAGGTACCCATCGGACAAGGTTCTTTTCATGGAGTTCATGAGACAGGCACATGAGGTTCATACTTTTCTTCGCAATCGAGATAAGCCAGCTTTCACCTTTCCGTTTGAGTTGGGTATTTACAAATGCAAAACAGCTGCCGATTGCAAGTTAATGGCACATGAGTTAGAGAAACTTCAGCTTGAGTGTTTTCCTCAGAAGCGTATCTATGATCCGTTGGGTCATTATTCAGCAAGGTTGGAGCGAAATGTTTCACATTCGGCAGCGCTTGAGGACTTTTGGTTCAATTGTGAGGATGAATTTGAGGTGCGTTGTCGTCATTTTTGTAGGCTTACTATTCCACAGATTGCTGATTTCTTGTCAGAGGATGTGGAAGGCTTGTCTGATGATGATGGCGAAATACTTCATTCATTTATTAAAGACCAAGTTGCTCGCCAGCCACTTCGACAACTTGATTGGTATGTTCCAGTGAACACTTCAGTGAAAGACTTGTCCAGATCTGTTATCAAAACAACTATGTACTTCCTTGAGAGCAAACGGAAGCGAAGGGTGATCCCAGTTACATAGCTGCCAGCAGTGGTAGTTTCTTCTTTGCCTTCTACTTCTAGGGCTAGACCTCGAGTCAAGGTTTCCATGAAGCCGCCTGAAGGGGTTAAGATGGGAGTTAATTGAAAAGAAAAAAGCATCGCCGAAAGGAAGCAGGTTGAGAAAGAGCCAGCACTTCTAGTTATAGAGACAGTACTTTAAGAAGAAGCATTTCCAGTTTTAGAGCCAGTTGTTTCAGCGGAACCAGTAATTCAGGTTGAGGCCGATTTGTCATCTCCAGGTTCACCTTTTTCAACATAGTCATCTCCCATAGATATTTATTCGGAGCCTGAGTCTCCGATACATGAGACCTTCATACCAGTGGATCCGCCAGCAGTTGATACAGTAGAAACGGCTCCACCTCGAGAGGATAGTATTCCTTATTCATCTTGGCTCGAGAAGTCATTGGGAAGAGAGAGGGGTATGCTTTCAAATAATCTTGATTAATCTGAGTTCGGTGAACCCTATCAGAATAGGTTGAATAAGAGGGCCAGAAAGCAGATTAATATTGAGAAGAATCCTGAGGCAGAGATCGTCATAGAGGTTGCTACTCCTCTAGAAGGAAAGTATTTAGATGAAGTTGATGTTGGTGATTTTACCTTCGTCAAAACTAATCTGGGGAACAGTACTCGACACACCGACGTGAATCTATTCAGAGTCGTCGCAAGTAATTTGGAGGAACGCGTCATGAAGGATGGTGAGGATAAGGCAGTTCTCAAAACTGAAATCAGGCAACTCCGCATGTACATCTCGAGTTTGCTTCATGGCAGTGAGGGGCAAGCACCTTTACTCCCACAACTTCGAGAGACCACCGTAGATCAGCAGAAGATTCAACACTTGGCTAATCGAGGAAAGCTGTTGGATACCTGGATTGAAGACTTTATCATTGCTGGTTGACACCTCCTCATAGAGCTATATCAGTTGAGGGTTGAGGCACATAGTCTTCGCCAGAGAATTCAGGAGCTCGAGATTGTCATAGTCGAGCGTAAGCCGAAGGACCTGATTTTGATATCACAGCTTGCAGGAATCTATGATGCCATTGAAGCAGATGGAGATCAAAAGAAGGTCTTCGCTTGGAGAGAGTTGTATCTTTGCAGGGTGGAGACATATGACAGGATTTCTGCTAAGATGAGCATGTTTCAGGAAAAGGTTGTTGTAGCTCTTCGTTTCCTCAGCAAATACATCACTCAGATCCCATGTCGTTATCGGCATGAAAATGGTACATACGCCGAGTTAGAGGCAGTTCAGGCCGAGTTCGAAGAGTTAGTTCGTGATAACCTATGTGGAGGGCTAGAGGCGTCCAAGATGGAGGAGTTTACAATGCTGACTATCAGTTTCAAAAAGGTGACCACAGAGGTTAGAGATAGTCAGAGGTAAATCCGAGATGGAGACAAAGAGTTAGACAAACAATTAATCATCGTGGACATCGTCAGAGTGCCAGATGATGATACTATTGATAAATTCCTAGAGGAGATGATAAACTTGGAGTAGACTTTCAGTTAGACCATGTAATTGTTTAGCAGGATGAGTTATAAGAAGCAGTTAACTCAAGGCTTGTTTCCAATTTAAACTTGCTGTTACACATTGCATGCATGTCTTTCTTGGAAACATCTACATACACTTGGAGATTAGATTAGATTTTTCAGTTGACTGATGATAGCATTCCAGTTGACTTGCTTTCAATAAGGACGTGCATGTTGCACTTTGTCCGTTTAGATTAGATATTTCAGTTAACTGATGATAGTTTCCCAGTTAACTGTATAGTTTCATTCGATTAGGGTTTAGGAATAAGATCTTGCATGCATTTCAAGACTGTAGTTGACTCAAGGTGATTTTAGGGTTGCCCACACCTTGAAGTCTATAAATAAGAGCATTCAGCTCATTTGTATTTTTACTTTTGCTTGATAGCATACATGTTGCGCCTACCTTGCCTGTAGTATTGCTATTATTGTATCTGTTCAGCGAACTTTTACAGGAGATTAATATATGCTGCACCTACCTTGCCTGTAATATTGTCTTTTTGGATTTGTTCACAAGAGTATTTGTTTTGATAAAGAATTGTTATGCCACTCAGGTTCCATGCAATTATTATGATGAATGCTTGCCATAGTTAGATATACTGGCTAGTTCGATCGTGGATTGTATGCGTGTCTCGCCTATGCAATATGCTGTCCTAGTTGGCTATCTTTTGTGTTTTGTTATCAATAGGCCTATTCAAATTAAGCAAATATTTGTGCCCACCTTGCCTTCATGTTGAGAATTCATAATTAATGCCTATCGTATGATGTGTGTCATAATAATCCTATTTAGCCGAGCAGATAGTTGTGCCCACCTTGCCTTCATGTTGCAAATCTGTACCCAGCTTATTGTATAAAAAACCATTCCCACTCCATTTCCTTACGCTTTGTTTTCGTGAATAAACTGGATAGATTTTAAAGAAGTTAGCTTAGTTGTAGTTAGATGATCTGCGAAACCCGAAAATACTTAGCTGCAATGTTCTAGGTTTTCTTAACCTTGTGCCTCTACCAGCTGAGAACAAAAAGATAGGACATTAGTTTAGTTTTCTATTCCATGCATTCCAGCACAACAAGGGAGCTTCCCCTCCTAATTGGAAGAGCACTCATTGCGTAGTGTGCATAGCTGTACGTACAAACTCACACTTCAGAGGTGTTAGTTCTTACGCCAATAGTTTTCTAGCGCCCACCGTGGGGCACGAGGCAAGAAAACATTCAAGAAAGCTTCACACTTTATGTCACGGGAATGGCCATTTGGCGTCCTACTGCTCCAATTCAACAACCAGGACTTACTCCGGCTGCCTTACATCCGAACTTTGTGCTAATTCAAGGCGAGCAGTCAGACATCATCAGTAGCTTGCGAAGTTTTGTCTGTGAAAATCATACATCTACTACTTAGTGGAGAAACGCAGCTACTACTCTAGATAAAGAAGAAGAAAAGGCGGATCTTGCAGCAGGTAGATCAGTTTTGCCAGCACCCACGTGGGAATAAAGCAACTTGGCTTACCAAGTTTACTACAGAAGGAGGCACAATCCTCCTATTCAAGAAGAACCGCGCTTTGAGGAGGTTCCTGAGCATTTTCTAGAAGGATTAGAAGAAGAATCTTCAGTCCCACTTGTCATAATGGGCAACAACGACAACAACAACAACAACGACAACGGTCGGAACGGAAGGAACATGAGACGTCCAACCCCACTACCTTAGGGCAATAACATCAGACCGTTGGCCTTACAAGGACATCATGAGCTGCCTAAGGGATCGTGAAAAAACTTTCCTCGATTCCATGGCGATGGATCTAAACATCCAGATGAAAACATTTCAGCATTCACAGCGGCTTGTTCCGTTTTGCATGTTCCACATGAAGATATAGCTGTTCGTCTCTTTGTTGAGACCCTGGAGAACAACGCATCAGATTGGTTTCATAATCTTCAACCTGGTCTTATCACAAGTTGGGCAGTCATGAGTGAGAAATTATTGGCAAGATTCAAGCCTGCCGAGGATAATCATCAATTATTTGCACAACTCTCAAATTCAAAGATGGAGCCTACTGAACCAATGAGGGAATTCATAGCAAGGTTTAACCGCGTTGTTACACGTCTTGCTCATACATTAAATCCATCTGATGAGATTTTGATGAGCAGCTTCATCAATGCACTACCGTCGGAAATAGCCTTTCTCTTAAAGTCAAGTGAAGGAGTAGATCTACAACTCACTCAAGAGGAAGCTATCAAAATTGAAGATAATATGATCACGACGGGCAAGATGAGGAATGATTCAATTAGACCGCTTGTTCAAGCGTCTGCTGATCCGCTACTTCAGAAAGTAGCCAACGAGGTGACCATTCTCAAGAGACAGTCACCCGCACAAGGGCAGCAAGCACTACCTACACAACAGTCATATCAACCGCCATATCAACCTCAACAGCTGTACCAGCCGAAGAGGAATAACTTTCAGCCTTTTAACAACTACAAATCAAAGTTTCCGCAAGGACAACAAAGGCATGTTGAAGCTGAGAAGTCTACAGCTTATTGCACTTTCCATGACACAGTTGAACACACCGGATCTACATGTCCGGAAAATCAAAGAATGAGTCAACTCATGGGGTTTGCTGAGGCTGCTCCTAGTTCAAGTTTCGTACCTTCACCAACTACAAATGTTGTCTCACCACAGATAGACAACTTTGATGGCGACTCCGCAACGGGGTACTTCGATAGAGGACCCGTTAATGAACAAGAAGAAGAAGAAGAAGAAGAAGACTACTGCTGATACTCTCTTGCAGTTAATCATGAGAACATCTCATCGCTTGTATTTACACGTGCATAGCACTTCAAAGCACAGAAAGAAGAAGAGGAAAAGCGGAAGTCTGATGAAAAAGGAAAGGAAGTGGCTTCCACTTCCAATCAAAGGTCTTCACAAGTAAACACCGTGCCAGCTGCTCAGGATTCATCCTCAGCAAACTTCGACATTGTGTCTTCCATGATGAAGACGAAGGTACAAATTTCACAACTGGAGTATCTTTAGGATCATCCAGAGCGGTTGGAAAGAATCCTCAAGCTGGTAAAGAAGAAGGCTGCAATCCAGCCTATATTACTTGAATCCTCTGTACCAGTAGAAGACAAGCCAAAGCCGTTCTATATATCTTTGTATATAGGAAGTTTTAAACTCAGCAATTGCATCATAGATAGCGGAGCGTCGGACAACGTTATGCCTTTACAAATCATGAATGCGTTGGGACTTTCGTGCACCGAAACCAAAGAAAAGTGTTATTCACTTGAGTCAAAGCCGGTGCCGTTAGTTGGCCAACTGAAAGATGCGCAAGTAAGGCTAGCATCCTGTCCAGAAAAGAAGATTATGATGACTATCTTGATCGCCGACATTCCTACAAGTTACGGGATGTTGCTCAACAAGAGTTTTTGCAAGGATCTTGGAGGAGAAATTCAGTTGGATTTGTCGTTCGCGACAATTCCATTGAAGAAGGGTAGTTTCAAGCTGGAGCCTGAGGTCAAATCAAAGTTTACGGTGGTTTAGGTCCCAGTTTCTGCATGCACAAGGGTTATATCAAGACACGGGACTAGGGACATATGCTATGATATCTGATGTCAATGAAGATTGTCAGAATTTTGCAGTTTCCACGACTACATCACATGAAGAATCAAAAATGTGGAGGATGCAGTTTGATGATAGTTGTTCAACGTCAGGATCAGGAGCGGGAGTAGTGATCATCTCTCCCGAAGGTTGCTTATATCCATTCACATATAGGTTGCAATTTGAATGCACCAATAATACTGCAGAGTATGAGGCACTTTTATTGGGACTCAAGAATGCGAAGGATATGGGAATCAAATTACTTAGAGTTGAAGGAGATGCAGAGCTCATTGTCAAACAAGTCAGGCAGCAGTTTCAAGTTAGAAAGAATCGCCTTCAATCCTATAGACAGAGGGTGTGGAATGCCATCGACTGGTTCAATGCTTTTGACATCCAATATATTCCAACAACGGACAATAGCAGAGCTGATGCCCTCGCAGTGTCAACCGCTCTTTCCATGCCGCATTTTGACTTTCGTCAGAATTCTTTTGCTATTGAGCTAATCTACAAGCCAGTTGTACCAGATAATGCAGACAACTGGCAAATCTTTGATGACGATGATGACATCAAAGAGTTTCTCGTTATGGGAGACAACTACAAAGAATTGTTCTTTGAAGGAAGTCCTATTACTTTCAAAGAGTCAATTGCTGAAGACTCTGAAGCTATGGAATCCGGAATCATACAACTGAAAGGAAATCAGATTCCCAAGGGTTTCATATCTTTAGAGGATATTTTTGACCGGCATGACCGTTTCATCCAAAATCAAAAGATGTCAGGTGTTAATACTTCTGCTGAACATTTCCAAGTGAACATCGGCATTGAAGACAAACCTCGGTTTGTGAATCTAGGCAAGTGTTGTACTACAGAAGAAGCTGAGAAGTTTACTGCCTTGTTCAAACAATACAAGGATGTATTTGCTTGGTCATATGAAGACTTGAAGGTCTTCACACCCATAGAATTGTCACATACAATTCCTCTGAAGTCTGATGTTAAGCCTTTTAGGCAAAAGCAGAGACATTACAATCCGTGGATTCAAGATACTCTCTACGTGGAGAGTCAGAAGATGGTGGACGGAAAGATAATTTATCCAATCCATCACTCCACCTGGGTGTCTAACATTGTTCTTGTGCGCAAAAAGAACGGAGAAATCAGAATTTGCGTGGATTTAAGGAACTTGAATTTAGCGTCCTTGAAGGACAATTACCCCTTACCGATCATGGAACATACATTGTAGACAGTCACCGGATCGGAGATGCTATCACTTCTTGATGGTTTTTCTGGTTACAATCAGATTGCAGTGGCAGAGGAAGAGCAGATCAAAACAGCTTTCACCACGCCGTGGGGAAAGTTTGCTTATGAGAGGATGCCTTTCGGCCTTATCAACGCTGGTGCTACTTTTTAGAGAGCCATGGATTTGGCGTTTGGGGATCTTAAAATTAAAATAATAGTAGTTTATCTAGATGACTTAACCGTTTTCTCAGATAAACGAAGCGATCACTTTTCGCACCTCGTGAAAGTTTTCGAAAAATGTAGGTACCACAGGATTTCATTGAATCCTAAGAAGACCATCTTCGTGGTGACGGAGGGCACGTTACTTGGCCACATCGTTTCCAAGGAGGGAACGAAAATTGACCCGAATCGGGTGGATTCAATCAAGAGCCTGTCTCTTCCTACAAGTAAGAAACAAGTGCATTCCTTCTTTGATAAAGTCAACTTTATCCGAAGGTTTGTACCAGATTTTTCGGAGCTGACGAAGGAAATCTCAGCTATGATGAAAAAGACGTACAATTTCATATGGACAGAAGAAGGTAGGCAAGCCTTCATCAAAATCAAAGAAGCTATTGCTACTGCACCAACGTTGGTTCGTCCTGACTTTCAGAAGGATTTCATCCTTTACTGTTATGCGTCGGAGCACACGTTGTTTGCAATATTGACTCAGAAGCTCAGTGAAGAAGGATAATCTCCTATCGCATTCATGAGTACCAGTTTTAAAGATTGTGAATCGCACTATTCTCAAATTGAGAAGAACGCGTATGCTGTCGTTAGAGTTGTCAAGAATTTCAGGTTCTATATCTTGAATTCACATACTGCTGGATTGGTGTTTGTCACCAATCCAGCAGTAAAAGGTGTGCTAACTCAACAGGAGATGGGCACGAAAAGAGGAAACTGGATCGCAAGAGTTCAAGAATATGATCTGGAAATCAAGCCAACCAAGCTCGTTCGCGGGCAAGGTCTGTGTCAATTATTGGCGGATGATGGTGATAAAAAGAAGAAAAGCAATAGTGGAACTGAACCTGAACCTGAATAGGACCTTCCTTTGGTCCTATTAGTTGATTCTGTGGAAGAATGGTACACAGCCTTGTGGTATTATTCAACTTATGGAGAATGTCCACGTCACATGGACAAACAGCAGAAGAGAACTTTAAACCTGAAAGCACAGAACTTTGTGCTTGTCAATAACGTTCTGTACAAGTGTGGCCTTGACGGAACTTTCCTTTTATGCGTCGGCAGAGACCAACAACAAAGATTGTTGGATGCTTTTCACAGTCAAGCGTGCGGTGGTCACTTCTCATCGAGGGTTACTGCATTCAAGATCCTATGAGCACGGTTCTATTGGCCAACCATGTTTCGTGACGCATATGAATGGGTGTATGGATGTCAGTCTTGTCAGCAGTTTGCTGGTAAAGTTAGATTGGCAGCTACTCCACTTAGGCCAGTTATCATTGATGCTCCATTTCAGCAATGGGGTATTGATTTCGTAGGTCCCATCAACCCACATTCCAGCAAGGGGCATATTTATGTCCTTACAGCAACAAATTATTTTACAAAATGGGTTGAAGCGGTTCCTACCAAGCGAGCTACCTTGGAAGTTGTTTGTGACTTTTTAAAGGAGAACATCATTTCACGCTTCGGGGTGCCTTGCAAAATTGTGGCTGATAACGCAACAAATTTCTCGTTAGAGGAGATACTTAATTTTTGTTTTGATCACGGCATCACACTGTCACACTCATCAGATTTGTAATGGACAGGCCGAATCATCAAATAAGAACATAGTAACAATTGTGCGCAAGCTAGTTGATACAAATTAAAAAGCTTGGCACAGGAAAATATATGATGCTCTTTGGGCTGATAGAATCACTCCCAAACGAGCCATCGACACTTCGCCTTTTATACTTTTGTATGGTACAGAAGCAATGTTACCCATTACATTGGAGTTGTCTGCTTTGCAGTTGGTATCTACAGTGGATGATGGAGAATTCAAAGATCTGATCGAAAGGAGGATCTTGTACCTGATGAAGCTAGAGGAAGAAAGAGTGGAGGTTGTCGACAGAATCACTCGGCATCAAGAGCGAGTGAAGAAGATCTTTGATAAGAAAGCTCGTCCGAGAGAATTCGAGATCGGAGATCAAGTCCTGTTATGGGACAAAAGACATGAATCTAAAGGAATGCATGGTAAATTTGATTCCTTATGGTTAGGACCCTTCCAAATACATGAATGAAGCGGAGAGAACACATACATTCTCACACATCAGGATGGAAGGCTTCTCCTGCTGCCATACAGCGGGCAATATCTCAAGCACTTCAACCCTCCAGGGGAGGAGTAATTGTTGTAAAATTTTTTAAATACTTTTTTATGCTTTATCGTTATGTCGTATTGTGTTTCCCCGTTTTGTGAAGTTTTGTCGTGTTTTAGGTGATTAAAATAGGTAGTCTTGTTATAGGTGATTAGGAAAAGTCCAAGTGTATTAGGTGATTAGGAAAGAAAGTCCTGACTCCAATGCCCAATGTTAAAGTCACTGGTCTACGAAACACATAGATTCCTGAATTCTCCTATGTCGTAAGTATCCGACATGGTCACCAGACGGAGCCTAATGTTGTACCCAAACCAAAATTTTTGCTTCATTAAGGCATTTTGCTTAAAATGGTCTAAACCTTGTGAAAATGATGTCAAAACGTAGTTTTTGGGCAATTCAAGTATGGGCTTTGAGTCAATGTCATGCCACGGAGATACTGGCAAAATTTGAAAAAATTGAAAATTAGGGTTTCAAAACTCTAGTTTTAGGTCAAAACCCTAAAAAAATGAAACTTGTCAAAATTGATTGAAATTTGTGTTGATTGGTTTATTTGCTTCACGATCATATTGGTGAAGTCAATTTCAGTTAAGACTCAGTTTAGGCCTGGTGGGTAGTTTTCGTTTTTCTAATGAGAAGTTAGGTTTTCTAAATTCATCATTGGCAGATGGCCAGGTACCAAGTGTCGACAGCTAAACTCAAAACGCTTCGATGATGTTTCTATGGCAAGTTTCATCCAAAAAGTTGCTTCGTCTCGCAGGAGATTTTCAATGAGGTAAAATACTGTAAAATTGGCTAAGTCTGGATTGAGAAAGTGCCACTCTGAGCTAGGGGCACCCATCATTCTGGAAGCCTTATTCAACTTTTTGTGACTTGTGTCTACCAAGATGACTTCTCCAGATTCTTGATAGCTTCGCAATGAGCCAGCCAGCCAGTCCAACAGAGGAGTAGATCACCTGAAATCGGAGATTCAATGCAGAACGAGGGAAATGCAAAAATGATTAACACTGAGGTCAAAAGCGCCCTTGGACGCCAGGGGCGCCCATCTTTTTGAGACTTCAGATAAAGTCTTTTGATCAAGTGACACCTAGGAAGTTTGTTTCCATTTTTGGTCTAGCTCCACGACGCATCTGTCAGCAGGTGAATCTGAGTTGTTGTGTTGCCATCATCAGTGGTCAAATTTGAGGTTTCAGACTAGATTAGAGATTGTTCAGAAAGGACAAAAGCGCCCTTGGAGGCCATGGGCACCCAAGGTTTTAAGACCTTTAATGGAATCTGTTTGATGATCCCATATATTCATCTCGTTCGTGTTAGCTCCAGCTTTCCGTTGCCTGTATCAGCCGAGTCAGAAGATGTCTTGGCAGTCTGCAGCCGGAGTTTAATAGTTTTTGGTCAGTTATAGAAATGGCTGACATTGTTGGGAAAAGCGCCCCTGGAGGCCAGGGGCGCCCATGATTTAGGAAGGTTAAATGATGTTTTTATACGAAGTGCTCTCCAGGAGTCCTTTGGTCAGAACTCAGCCTGCTCCGCAGTGAGCCTGACTGCATGTTCTGAAGTTTTGTTAAATGCCGGGAAGCGTCAAGTGAAATATAGTCAAGTTATGAATGAAAATGATGAAAATACCTGAAAATATACTAACACTGAGGTCAAAAGCGCCCTCCAGGGGCTCCCATCTTTTTGAAGCCTCAGATTTATGAATTTTGGATAATCACCTCAAGGATTCTTCTTGTCAGATTTGGTCCTGCTCTTTGACGAAACTGTCAACCAGTTGATCTGACGCGGCAGTTAATCAAAATCAGTGATCGAACGTGAGCTTCATTTGGGGTTTCTAGATTCAAATTTTCAGAAAAATGTCTAAGTATGGAAACATGCCTAAAAGTCAAAGGTTGACTTTTTAAAATTCAAAAATAGAAGTGTGCATGGGAGGAGTTTTCAATTTACTAAATTTAGATCTTCAGTTGAACTCTTTTCAAGTCTATTTCTAATAAACCTATTTTTGGTCATAAATGGCTCAGATTAGTTTGCATGTATCAGTTAACTGAGTTTTTCAAAGTGGCGCCTAATTAGGGTTTATGGTACAGCCAGTTAACTGAGTTTGAAGCCAAATATAGGCCATGTGTGAGTTTTGAAGCACCAGTTTTACTTCAAGCGCCATTTCCAATGCTTAGCATGCATTTCACACGCCTCAGAAGATTTTTTTCTATATATTTTGCTAATGGCGTCCATTATTCTTCATCAGAGTTGACAAGAAACATCTTTTTTTGAGCATAGAATTGATCTGCAGATGCTACAGGTGTCAGATTTCAGTGTTCTTCGTAACTACAGATTCAAATTGTTCAAGGGAAGATTATTTCAGACTTTGTTTTCCATTTGCATGCAGATTTTATCAGTTCTACTTCAAGCATAGGCGAATTTTTACAAAAGAAGAGAGAAAACAAACTAATAAAACTTCTATTCTTCTGTCTTATTTTCTACTATTCTCGTCTTAGATTTTCTTTGCATGTCAAAAGAAAACGACAGATTTTTCAGAAAAGCATCGTCTGTGTTCGAGTATTTCAACATCAACAACAATACCCCTGTCTTAGATTATTTTGTGAAAATTGCCCCCACTGCCTCTTTTCTAGAGCACTGTGCTTTTTTCCAAAATTCTCTTTGCATGTGGGCCTAAATCACACTTTTTCGCAAATCTGTTGATCTGGGTGGTTTTAGGATTCATTTCTACACAAAATCCATGTTCCACATTTTCGCGGGAAAAATTGCCCCTAGTGCCCCTAACTGCCAGTTCAAATCTCAACCAAAAACCTTTTGCATGCAAGCCTAAATCCTATTTTTTCGCAATTCTCACATTTTGGGTTGTATTAGAGTTTGTTTCTACACAAAACCCATATCTTAGAATTTGTTTGAAAAAATTCACTTCCGCTTGCTATTTTTAGCCTACCCCCGAGGTTTTTTAGTTTTTCCCAAAGTTGTGCAAACATACCCGACTTTACAGTCAAAAGTCTAGTTTTTCAGAATGCAGTATAATCCCATAGATTATAAGGCCAAACAGGTCTTTCTTCATAACTTTCTGAAAATTACCGATACCGACTTAAGTCATGTTTTTCCCATCATCAATCTGAATTCATTGGAGGGTGTCAGCAGTACTACAATCAAAAATCTTGAACGTTCAGGTATACTTACAGCTGCATCCATTCCTATGTCAGTCTTCGATCTCGAGTTCGTACTTGCTTGTGTCAAGCATTATGACTCATCTACCAAACAAATCAGGTCGACAAATGGAAGGATTATTTGTAGCCTTAAGCCGAGGGATGTAGAAAAATGTTTTTCTATTCCTCCACGTTCAGATCATTTTGCTGTATCTATTTCAGATTGTGATAGAATATGGGAAGAGGACAAGGATAGATCACAGAAGAAAGTAGCTCAACGATGGTTGAAGGTTCAGAAAACCAACATGCCAAGGAAGATTGCACGTAGTGATTTCAAGGAAGAGATTGCAGTTTTGATAACTTTCCTCAACCGATTAGCAGGTTCTGAACACGCAAGCGTTTTCCGAACGTGGATGTTCTACCTCATCTCACGAGTTATTGATAAGAAGGAAACATTTGACTGGGCCATGTTTATCAGCGAGTGTCTTCACCAGTAGATTACAGAGTTCCTAAAGATTCACGAATTCCACATGGTGACTTTTCTGGTTTACTTAGTTGCATTTCAAGGCAGCTTTAAATTTTTAAAGACCGATGGAGTGCTGGGTGTTCAGGGAGTGCACGAATAATACCCTCAGTTGGAGTTTTCGAAAGTTGAACAGGACTTTACAACAGTGAATGACCACTTTCTTATGAGGACAGTCAGAAATTTGGATAATGAGATGCATGTGAGGATTTCTACAGAGGCACAATCAGGAATGGAGAGTCGGGCAGATTGGTTTATCCAATTCCCTACTTTCACATATATCCGTGTATATGGATATACAGGAGAGCCTCTGATGCTACCTAGGTACCCATCGGCCAAGGTTCTTTTCATGGAATTCATGAGACAGGCACATGAGGTTCATACTTTTCTTCGCAATCGACATAAGCCAACTTTCACCTTTCCGTTTGAGTTGGGTATTTACAAATGCAAAACAGCTGCCGATTGCAAGTTAATGGCACATGAGGTAGAGAAACTTCAGCTTGAGTGTTTTCCTCAGAAGCGTACCTATGATCCGTTGGGTCATTATTTAGCAAGGTTGAAGTGAAATGTTTCACATTCGGCAACGCTTGAGGACTTTTGGGTCAATTGTGAGGATGAATTTGAGGTTCGTCGTCGTCATTATTGTAGGCTTACTATTCCATAGATTGCTGATTTCTTGTCAGAGGATGTGGAAGGCTTGTCTGATGATGATGGCAAAATACTTCTTCATTCATTTTTTAAAGACCAAGTTGCTCGCCAGCCACTTCGCCAACCTGATTGGTATGTTCCAGTGAACACTTCAGTGAAAGACTTGTCCAGGTCTGTTATCAAAACAACTATGTACTTCCTTGAGAGGAAACAGAAGCGAAGGGTGATCCCAGTTATAGAGCCGCCAGCAGTTGTAGTTTCTTCTTTGCCTTCTACTTCTAGCGCTAGACCTCAAGTCAAGGTTTCCATGAAGCCACTTGAAGGGGTTAAGATGGGAGTTAATTCAAAAGGAAAAAGCATCACCAAAAGGAAACAGGTTGAGAAAGAGCCAGCACTTCCAGTTATAGAGACAATACTTCAAGAAGAAGCTTTTCCAGTTCCAGAGCCAGTTGTTTCATCGGAACCAGTAACTCAGGCTGAGACCGCTTTGTCATATCCAGGTTCACCTTTTTCACCACAGTCGTCTCCCATGGATATTGATTCGGAGCCTGAGTCTCCGATACATGAGACCTTCATACCAGTGGATCCGCCAACAGTTGATACAGTAGAAACGGCTCCACCTCGAGAGGATAGTATTCCTTATTCATCTTGGCTCGAGAAGTCATTGGGAAGAGAGAGGCGTATGCCTTCATATAATCTTGATTTATCTGAGTTCGGTGAACCCTATCAGAACAGGTTGAATAAGAGGGCTAGAAAGCAGATTAATATTGAGAAGAATCTAGAGGCAGAGATCGTCATAGAGGTTGCTACTCCTCCAAAAGGAAACTACTTAGATGAAGTTGATGTTGGTGATTTTA
Organism: Sequoiadendron giganteum; assembly: GCA_007115665.2. Taxonomy (NCBI): domain Eukaryota; kingdom Viridiplantae; phylum Streptophyta; class Pinopsida; order Cupressales; family Cupressaceae; genus Sequoiadendron; species Sequoiadendron giganteum. Next base: position 507,831,964 of record CM021102.1, read on the forward strand.
CCTTCGTCAAAACTAATCTGGGGAAGAGTACTCGACACGCCGACATGAATCTATTCAGAGTCGTCGCGAGTAATCTGGAGGAACGCGTCATGAAGGATGGTGAGGATAAGGCAGTTCTCAAAACTGAAATCAGGCAACTCCGCATGTACATCTCGAGTTGGCTTCATGGCAGTGAGGGGCAAGCACCTTTACTCCCACAACTTCGAGAGACCGCCGCAGATCAGCAGAAGATTCAACTCTTGGTTAATCGAGGAAAGCTGCTAGATACCTGGATTCAAGACTTTATCATTGCTGGTTGACACCTCCTCATAGAGCTATATCAGATGAGGGTTGAGGCACATAGTCTTCGCCAGAGAATTTAGGAGCTCGAGATTGTCATAGCCGAGCGTAAGCTGAAGGACCTGATTTTGATATCACAGCTTGCAGGAATCTATGATGCCATTGAAGCAGATGGAGATCAAAAGAAGGTCTTCGCTTGGAGAGAGTTGTATCTTTGCAGGGTGGAGACATATGACAGGATTTCTGCTAAGATGAGCATGTTTCAGGAAAAGGTTGTTGGAGCTCTTCGTTTCATCAGCGAATACATCACTCAGATCCCATGTTGTTATCGGCATGAAGATGGTACATACGCCGAGTTAGAGGCAATTCAGGCTAAGTTCGAATAGTTAGTTCATGATAACCTATGTGGAGGGCCAGAGGCGTCCAAGGTGGAGGATTTTACAATGCTGACTATCAGTTTCAAAAAAGGTGACCACAGAGGTTAGAGATAGTCAGAGGGAAATCCGGGATGGAGACAAAGAGTTAGACAAACAGTTAATCATCGTGGACATCGTCAGAGTGCCAGATGATGATACTATTGATAAATTCCTGGAGGAGATGATAAACTTGGAGTAGACTTTCAGTTAGACCATGCAGTTGTTTACAAGGATGAGTTATAAGAAGCAGTTAACTCGAGGCTTCTTTCTGATTTAAACTTGCTATTACACATTGCATGCATGTCTTTCTTGGAAACATATACGTACACTTGGAGATTAGATTAGATTTTTCAGTTGACTGATGATAGCATTCCAGTTGACTTGCTTTGAATAAGGACGTGCATGTTGCACTTTGTCCATTTAGATTAGATATTTCAGTTAACTGATGATAGTTTCCTAGTTAACTGTATAGTTTCATTCAATTAGGGTTTAGGAATAAGATCTTGCATGCATTGCAAGACTGTCGTTGACTTAAGGTGATTTTAGGGTTGCCTACACCTTGAAGTCTATAAATAAGAGCATTCAGCTCATTTGTATTTTAACTTTTGCTTGATAGCATACATGTTGCACCTACCTTGCCTGTAGTATTGCTATTATTGTATCTGTTCAACGAACTTTTACAGGAGATTAATATATGTTGTGCCTACCTTGCCTGTAATATTGTCTTTTTGGATTTGTTCACAAGAGTATTTGTTTTGATAAAGAATTGTTATGCCACTCGGGTTCCATGCAATTATTATGATGAATGCTTGCCATAGTTAGATATAGTGGCTGGTTCGATTGTGGATTGTATGTGTGTCTCGCCTATGCAATTTGCTGTCCTAGTTGGCTATCTTTTGTGTTTTGTTATCAATAGGCCTATTCGAATTAAGCAAATAGTTGTGCCCACCTTGCCTTCATGTTGAGAATTCGTACTTAAAGCTTATCGTATGATGTGTGTCATAATAAGCCTATTCAGCCGAGCAGATATTGTGCCCACCTTGCCTTCATGTTGCAAATCTGTACCCAGCTTATCGTATAAAAAACCATTCCCGCTCCATTTCCTCATGCTTTGTTTTCGTAAGTAAACTGGATAGATTTTAAAGAAGTTAGCTTAGTTGTAGTTAGATGATCTGCGAAACCAGAAAATACTTAGCTGCAACGTTCTAGGTTTTCTTAACCTTGTGCCTCTACCAGCTAAGAACAAAAAGATAGGACATTAGTTTAGTTTTCTATTCCATGCATTCCAGCACAACGAGGGAGCTTCCCCTCCTAATTTGAAGAGCACTCATTGCGTAGTGTGCATAGCTGTATGTACAAACTCACACTACAGAGGTGTTAGTTCTTACGCCAACATACTAGATACTAGGAATGAAATGAAGATAGTGGTCTAGTAAGTTCTTTTTAGCTTAAGTTATAGGGATAATTGAGGTAAGCCAAAGTACTCCTAGGATAAAGGTTTTTTGATTAGGAGGAATGGTATAAGACACTTGTAGACTGTTTCATTTCTAAGTAGATTGTTTGAAGGTAGGTTGTCTGAAGCAGGATATACCTCCCTTATGTAACTATTTGAAGTGGATTGTCTAAAGGTAGGTATTTTGAAACAGGATATACCTATCTTGTGTAAATTACTTAGTAGAATGTTGTAAGTTAGTTTGGGATAAAAGATTATCCAAAAGTAAAGGACGATACCTATGCGTAGTGTAAGATAGCCTTAAGTCAAATCGGCCCTGAGTAGTGAATATGATAGATGACTTTCATTCGAAGTACTGAATGAGAATACTTTGGCCAAAGTAGTGAAATGTACGACTTCCACTAAGATGTGAGATAGTTGAGACTGCACTGTCAGTTCATCGTGATCCTTCATGCTTGTTCGGGATTGTGAAATAGCAAGTTCTAGATGTATAGGACACAACACTATGCTCAATTGGGTTGTCGCAGCCGAACATTCTACCAATCTCTTTGTTTGAAGGGAGGGCCATCTATCGAATGATAGATGTGCGGGGGACCGCATTAACAGTCCATGGTTGGCGGAAAAGCGCCCGAGTGATGTTTCTCCTCCACAGCAGGCAATTGATACACCAAGATTTGGAAGGAAGGGAACCTAGACCATCTTACTACAATTTATGCAAAAGCTTACGAGCTATGTATGTAATTGTTTTAATTTTGTACTCTAATTTATATTTGCAATGAAAATGGAGTTCATGTGGAAATATATATTGTAACTTGCATGTATTTAACAATTAAAAAAGGAAGAATTTTATTGTAATGTCTTGGTTACTTGTTACTCTTATATGTTTGAAGTGAATTGTTGGAAAAATTTTATTTACACAAGGATGGGGTTGTTACACAAATGAGGCTTACAGAGTGGTAAGTAAGGTCGGATGCATATATCTTCAATTCCCGACTTTTACTTACATAAGGGTAGGATGTTGTATTGGCTGTCCTTACATGTTGACAAGTGGATTTTGATGGAGTTATGCAAACAGCTGATTTCAGTTCACAAAGATCGTCAAAGGATTCATAAACCCGGTTTTAAGTTCCCAATGACAATCGGTAGATATACCATCAAAAGTGTGTAAAAGGAAAAATCAGTCTATGCTGAGATGCAGATCATGACGATCAGAAACTACAAATATAGACTTGATTTTGATTACAAAGATGTCAAAAAGAAGCTGGAAAAGGGGCACAAACATGGGAATCATTTTGAAGACATTTGGGCTGATTGTAGAGACGAAGAGGCTATTCGCAAGATGGACTGGAGTAGGTTGACTGTTCAACAGATCAGAGATCTTGGTGTTGCTGACCTACCAGAGGATTTCATAGATCCTACCGACATCCTAAATGCTGCCTACGATGAACAGCAGATATTCAAAAAACCTTTGCCTGCAATTTAATGGTCAAAGAAGGAGAGCATTTCCATCAGAGAAAGGTTAGCCCCAATTTTGGCTAATGCTGCTGAATGGTTACATAAGCATGGTTTTCAGATGAAGGATTTTAGAACAAATTCAAAAGGAGAAGAGTCTGGAACATAGGTCAATTTACAACAAGAACCCCGCATCAAAGACAAATCTTTCGTTATTCCTACTTCCTCCCGAAAAGGTCCTAGAATCAAATTCACTATTGGCAAGAAGGATGTTCGAGCCATCCGTGAGGAAGGGACTACAGAATCTGAACCATCTCACTCAAAAGGAAAGAAGCCTATTTCCGAAGAGATAGATTCTGATGAAGAAAGTACAAGTGATCAATCCGCTGAAGAAGATGATTCAAAGGAAACAGACTCTAATGAAGAAGAACATATAGAAGATTAACACAAGTCTAAAAGTGATCGAGAAAGTGAGAAAGAGAAGGAGGATCAGGAAAATGATCAACAGGAACTTAGGCCTGATGAAGAACAAGCTATGTCTCCACCCGAGCACGTAGTTGAAGATTTTCCCCAATCATCATCACCTGTAATTTCAAGCGTTCCTCGTACATTTCCTATTGTTAACACTCCTCCGCCACCTCTTTCCACATTGCCTATTCCTACATCTGCCATACCCACAGTGGACATTTCACTACCCTTCGTAGCATCAACCACACTAGATGCTCCTTCAGTTTCGAGCGTTCAAACGGTTGATGTTCCTTCAAGTTCTCCATCATCCATTCCCAGCTTGTCTTCGCCATCATATGATCTTAATTCAGAGGCAGAATTTAATAGATTCATGAGTGACTCTCTACAGAATCAAGTCAATGAGCAGGATTCTGGAACAGTGATGACAGATACCTTGCCGATTGTTTCCAAACCCCTTCTTCCAACAGAAGTAGCGGTAACAAAAGAATTGACGGTCAACTAGGAATCATTTGTCTCCTCTCTTCCCCCGTGGTTGGTTTCCCATGTATCAAAATGAAAGAAGCAAATGATTTCTCCTAAAGAGCTTGATCTCGAAGAGATGCCTCCACCAAAGGCCAAGGGTAAGAAGAAAGCAAAAGTATACTCACGGCTTCTGTAATGTCCCCAATTTAGCCCTATGCTTTTCATTTGGATTTAGCCTAATTCTGGGAACTCATAGGCTAAGCAGAAGCTCGAATTAGGGTTTCCAAACTTCTTGGAGGATGCTTTCGTCTTTTTGCGGAGCTTGCACTTGGAAATGTTGAACTTGGATTTCGGATTCTTTCTAGGTTTTTTGAGAGCTTCGCGTTGGTGGTTTCGGTTCGGCATTCTGAGCACCTTCAAGAATTTACTATTTTTAGTAAATTCTATTTTTAGCAGTGATCCAGTCAGCATCAGCTCAGTTGACTTTCCTCTTCTGGTAGTTCATTGGGCAATTCTCATTTTTGGCTTAAGGGGTTCATTTTGGAGAAATAAGTTATTTTAAGTCAAAATGTTTTATTTTAAAAATACCCTTGGCCTAGTGATATAACTTAACAGTTGTTTTAAAGAAGGGGACTTTGAGGGGTATTTTCTCATGAAGGAAATATTTTTATATTCCTAAAGTTTATAATTGCTCAAGGGAAAATGGACGCCTATTTGAAGGAGTTTATATTTTATTTAAAAAAAGAGAAGTGATTTATATCTCTCAAGGAAGGTACGCCATTTTGAAGAAAGAGTTTTGGTCAAAGATTAAACCTAAAAGCAGCTTGGGATTAGGGCACACTTTCTAGAAGCTTCCAGAGTCTTCTCTTCATTCTATAATGGAGGTTCCTTCTCTTCTTTTGGATTATCTTATGTTTTATGATATTGTTATGCTGCCGGAATGGCTTTGGGATTGCTTCGAGGAATGAATGCCTCCTAGCTTGGCTCTTCTTCTTGCTTGAAAGATAGCAACTAGTTGAGAGATAGTTTGTAATAGGTTTGTCTTGCATTTCAGTTGAGTATCTTGCATTTTTGGAGTTCTAGATTTGCATTTCAGTCTCATTTTGAAGTTGCTGAAGTCAAGCTGAATCTGTAGTTTCACTCATAAATCTGAAAATAAAAATACAGTCGTTCTGGGTATTGATTCATTGAGTTTCCTTGATAGGGGCGACCCTTCTTGCAAAGATTCAGATTTTAATATTGAGTGTTTATTTTTTAAAAGCAAAATTGCTTCTCTCTATTAGCCGCACCATTCTGGTCTACCTAGCAAATGTTTAGAAAAAAGAATACTTCGATTTGTTAGCTGTTTCTTGGTCTAGTCCTCATTGCCATCATTATAGCTTTCGTTTGCATCAGGTCTCATGTCATTCTGGCAAGTATTGAGTGAGTTGTAAGCATTTTAGTGGATTCTAGGGTTGCTGGTTATGCATATTACGTTGCTGTTCTGTTATATCAGTCTTGAGTAATCTGTATTTTGGTGAAGAGTTGTATCTGGAAGGTCATAATTAACCTTGGAATGATCATATCTATTACTGCAGCAGTGGAGAGCTTCTAATCTTGTTTATTGCAGGCATCTTCTGATATTTTGTAAGCTGAACAGTAGTACTGCTAGCATTTCTCTTAATCTTACTTTACATTTTGAAGCTGCATTGTATTTTTGTATATCTCCACCATATGGTCGCCTCATTTCCACTCTGGAATTGGGTAGCACATACTTGGTGTTGAGTTTACTTTCAGCATAGTTAGCATCTCCGTCATATGGTAGCTCCCATTCCATCTTGGTTTGGAAAGCACATTCTTGACGTCGAGTTAATTCAGCATCTTTAACATCTCCGTCATATGGTAGCTCCCACTCCGTCTCGGTTTGGAAAGCGCATGCTTGACGTCGAGTTATTTCAGCATCCTTTGGTTTTAAATGCTAACCCTAACGATTGTGTATTGCTGCTATCCTTGTTGTAATTGAAAAAGCAAAAAATTTGGCTTGGTATATTTCACTTCAGGTTGACAAAGCAGGTCAGAAATATACAGAGATTGGCATTCCACCTCAAGAGGAAGGAGATGTTGATATGGAGGATTATACAGTAACTAGAGTCCAACTTGGCAAGGTTACTAATGAAAGCGCCAAGGCAGATGCGCAAGTAACTTTCAATATATTGGCAGATAGATCGGACAAAATGGAGCAAGCATGTGATCTATACAAACAAAGGGAAGAGCATTATGCCGCTATTGTTAAAAAGCTTGCAGGATCTACGAGTAATGCACAACCATTGGCAATGGTAAGTCCTGAGGACCCAGCTATCAGAAAGGCTGAGAAATTTCTCTCTAAAGGTAAAGCATTGTATGACTTCATCAACAAAGTTGTAGAACACGGTTCTCAAATTATAATTGCCACTGATGAGAAAGCTACCCAGATAGCTTAGCACAAATTGGAGCTGGATAAAGAAAAAGTTGTTCTCTCTCAAGAGCTCAAAGAGATGGAAAAATGCCTGTCATTTTGGTCACAAATGAAACAGGTAAAGCTCAGTAAACTGGTGGAAGCTAGGGTTATTCCCGACAAAGAAAAATATGTTGAAGTAAGGGAATATTTGAGACATCATATTCAAATGATCAAGTCCCTTACAGAAGATCTCCACTAGGTTCAGGAAGATGTGGAAGAACATCGGATTATTCTTGAAAGAAAGGTTAAAGAGTTGCCAGGCAAGCTTCTCGAAGAGGACCGTATCTTCCTTCCAACTACAGAACTATCATACATCTTCAAAGAAGCCATCATGGGTCAGATAGAGAGTGCGGACTTTTCAGATGCCTCCATAGATGACCTATGTGATATCAAGCTCACCCTTGATAACCTTAAAACGCATCTTGACAAGTGCAAGAAGGTTCTTTCATCTGCCAAGAGATCAGTCATGAGGATTCACACCATTGTGGATTATACCGTTGGTCCGGATGATGAATTCATGCAGGAGACCAGGAAGAAATATGAAGAATTTCGCGCCCAAGCAACGAACCATGAGGATTCTTGATCTCCCCGTGATGAATGTTTTGATGCATTCCCATATGCATTTTGTAAATAATTTGCAACATCTTAAATGTCTTTTTGTAAAGTGTAATTACACCAAAAATATGAGATGTAACTTCTTAGAGAAAAATTACACTTAGTTAGGTTAGGGTTTCCTATTTTTGCTCACCTAATTTCCTAAATTTCCTCATCTCTCTTTTCTATATATATGAGAAATCTCTATTGTAATGGTTACCTTTTCGCATTTTGCAACGAAATGTTGCTCCTTTGAAACAAACATTGAAGCTTTGTATTCAATTTTGCGAATCTAGATCTAATCAATAAAGAAGAGGATTGCATACCAGACTTTGTGTTGGGATCAATTATCTTTTTTTTTATTTGATAACTCAGAGGTATCCCCACGACTCAGCCCAGCGACCCAACCGGCCTTGCCTTGGGATCGATTATCTTATGATTTGATTATATCGGTGGTGATTAGTGTATGAGATCAGAAGGGCTTCAAGTAGTTTATGTAAACTTTGTGTTACATCTATTATTTGGATTTTCTTTTATGTGTGAATGTTTTGGTTGAAAGATCTACAAGACTTTGTGCTTGTAATTGTTCATACGGTTCGAGGAATTGCTGCATCTAAGAAGACTTTGTGCTTCTAATGCGACAAACGATACTTCTATAGATCCAACATTGAAAAAGCTACAGAACGACTTTGTGCCTTCGTGAGCTTTCCCTTTTCCTTTTCTTTTTCTATTATTATAAATCATATCTAGTATCTCTATGCTTTGCTTTGACAAGATAGAGATATCGGCATTACTGTTGTTTGTTAAGTTTCAGTTATCAGATCTAGGACTTTCCAATTGTGAAGCATTGTAAACATCTTCTCTGAAAAAAAGACAGAAATATGAATGTAACACACACCCCCCCCATTTCGTAAGTGTAGTGTACATCTTGTAAGTATTTCATTAGTTCTACTATAGCTTCTATTAGCAGTAAGAAGGGCGCCTCCCCTTTCCAGAGAGGAGAGATTATATCTCACATAGCTGTGGTTGAAATCTAGATAGTGTAATCTATTGAAAAGTTGATTACATTATTTTCACCCAACAAGACAGTTGATCATAGTGGATAGCGTCAGAAGGCCAGATGATGATACCATCGATGAATTCCTGGAGATGGTAAATGGAGAGGACTTACAGTAGACGTCCATTCAAATCCTGCAGTTATTTACGAGGATGACTCAAAAGCAACAGTTAACTCAACGTCAATTCTTGAGTTTTCCTTGTTGACATCAGGCACGCCTATCTCATTCTTGGAGATATCTGCGCAGGAGGATGGACTCTTAGTTAGTGTTAGTTAACTGATGGTAGTTATCAGTTAGTTTTCTTTTCAATAAGGACTTGCATGTTGCGTAGGTCCAGTTAGCATTGTTTGTATTGGTTAACTGATGGTAGTTTTCCAGTTAACTGTATAGTTTCCTTTATTAGGGTTTAGCAATAAGATCTTGCATGCATTGCAAGACTGTAGTTGACTCAAGGTGATTTTAGGGTTTCCTACACCTTTGATGTCTATAAATAAGAGCTTTCAGCTCATTTGTAAATAACTTTTGCACGAGAGAGTAATATATGATGTGCCCACCTTGCCTGTAATATTGCTTATTTTGCATTTGTTCATGAGTATTTGTTTTGATAATGAATTGTTATGCCACTTGGGTTTCATGCAATTATTATGGTGAATGCTCAACTTAATTAAATATAGTGGCTAGTTTGATCATAGATTGTACGTGTGTCTCGCCTATGCAATTTACTGTCCTAGTTGGCTATCCTTTATGTTTCGTTATCAATAAGCCTATTCGAATTGAGCAAATTGTTGTGCCACCTTGCCTTCATGTTGAGAGTTTGTACCTAAAGCTTATCGTGTGATGTGTGTGATAATAAGCCTATTCAGCCAAGCAAATTCTTGTGCCACCTTGCCTTCACGTTGTGAATTTGTACCCGGTTTATCATGTAAAACCATTCTTGCTCCTTTTCCTCATGCTTTGTTTTCTTGAGGAAATTGGATAGATTAAAGTATTTAGTTTTAGTTGTAGTTAAGACCTGCAAAACCAAAGAAAACCCTTAGCTGCAACGTCCTTGGTTCCCTTAACCTTGTGCCTCTCACAGCTGAGTCGAAAAAGATAGGTTTAGATTACTTTACTTTTAGAACACATACTAGCAAAAGAGGGAGCTTCCCCTCCTAATTTGAAGAGCACTCATCATGTAGTGTGCATAGCTGTCCGTTTTAACTAACACATAAGAGGTGTTAGTTATTACACCAACAATGTAGTTAAGAGGAATTCATCATCATGGAAAATTTGTTTGAATTACTGGCATACTATCAAACCTAAGGTTTCATTAAGGTCTTTGAAAATGTTGAAGTTTCTACAAGGTTGAGGGTTTCAAATTGCAAAAGACTAACATATTAGCATGACAAAGTATTAGTGGATTCACCATGCTGAAGGTTCTAGTTTCAAGTTGATATGGGCAGGGTATTCATTAGATTCATTAGCATGGAAAATTTGTTTGAATTACTGGCATACTATCAAACCTAAGGTTTCATTGAGATCCTTGAAAATGTTTAAGTTTCTACAAGGTTGAGGGTTTCAAATTGCAAAAGACTAACATATTAGCATGACAAAGTATTAGTGGATTCACCATGCTGAAGGTTCTAGTTTCAAGTTGATATGGGCAGAGTATTCATTAGATTCATGCTCACAAAATTTCAAGAATTTTCAAAGGCTCTAGAAAGTTCACCATATTTGAGAGGTTCCTGAGGATTTAATAAGTTTCAAAGACTTAAGTTTCTTCAAATCTTCAAAAATGATTTGAAGTGATAAAAGTCTATTCTTCTAGCACAATCACATCTAGTAGTTGTTATCATCAAGCTATGGCTATCTTGAGAAGATAGATACGAATCTGTTATTAGGCCTTTATTATTTGTTCTAGAATTAGTTTGCTTCAAATTTATTTTATTTCCTCTTTTCTATAGATAGGTATATGAATGCTTTAAAGTGATACTTTTTTGAAAATATTTTATTATTATTTATCCCTAAAAGCAATCACTTGAGAGCTTATACATAAGTTCTTTGAGTACATAATTTGTAATGAGAGTTCATGTTAAACTTATGTTGCAAAATTTTTCATTAGAACTTTGAATATATTGCGCTTTTGTGATTTGATATTAAGCCTATGCTGTAGAAGCTTATGTTGAGGTTATTGATCTTGTGTTTTTATTCCATTTGTTAAACCAAATCAACTTTGTCAAGCTTTTCATTGATGCTTATTATTCCTCAGGTAATAAGTTTGAGTATCAGTTAGCAATTTATTTACAGAATCTTGTTGTGTAATTTTTTTATTGGAATGTTGTGGTGTTCATCTATTTAATTCTTTGTTGTTGATGTAAATTTGCTGGTCTTTGATTTGGCCTGTAATAAACTTTTGTTTGTGTTTTTCTTCAAATCTTTGTTTATAGCCGAATACTAGTCTTTTCTTTAGCTAGTGAGAAGTGAGGTTATCATTTGTGCTTGGTAGTTTACCCTCTAAATTTGATAGTCTCATTGTAGGACTTAACTATTGACAGTCAAGTGCTTGCATGTGGGGCAAAAACATAGTCAATTAGTTGTTCATATTTAATGCAAAATCTCATTGAAATCTTGTGCAATGATGCTTTTAAATTCTGTTAATAGCTTTAGGGTTTAGGTTTAGTTGGATCTTTGGGAGCATCCCCTTATAATTTGAAGAATGGTTCTACTGTATGTGCTATTCCATTTTGTGTTATTTGGCAAAAGACATTAAAATGCTAACAGGCAACGCGTCTATTAAGTTAGCAACATACCACTTTTGAAATTAGGTAGATTAAATAATTCATGCAATATTGATGACAAATTCTAATTTTATTGCATGGTCAATACATTCAACATCTTTAACTGATTGGAACAAACTGTAAGACAGCTTAATGATTATTTTTAAAAAGTATGTTTTATTGAGAATTGTGCTGTTCAACTAGGCCTCAACCAGTAGGCAATAAAGGTACAACTTGTCATATTTGAAAATTTGACCACCTGTATGGATTTAAAACTCCTTTTATGGTTTAAGTTTAAAACACGGAGAAGAATAAGTCAAAATTTGGATCTAAACTGTAATTGCATTATGGTGGTTGACAGTGATGATATGTAACTGTTAGTCATGTTTAAATGTACTTCAGTAGAGGTATTATGTACCTTTTCTATTTTGACACTGAAGATGAAACTATGTGCATTCTTTTTAAGCGTTTTTTGTGGAGCATTATTTAAGCATTTTATCTTTTGAATAGTTTTCATTTAGGATTGAAAAATTTACAATAGAATGCACTATCATTTCCAGTAGTCTGGCTTTGTTTGTTTAGCATGTGGTTGCAAGAAGGAATTCATTTATCTTAGACTGCAAATATTCGGATAACTTATATGGTAGTAAAGTAATGCTGATCAAGGGGTCTTTTGGATAAAAACCAATATCTGTTATTTTCTTTGTCACTGGCAGAGAAGGTTTCAAGCTCTTCTAGGTCAAGGAAGGAGGGTGATTATTGTGGGTGATCTGAATATTGCACCTTTTAGAATTGACTCTTGTGACCCAGGACCAGATTTTGAAGAAAATATGTGAGTTGGTGTTGCTATTCGCAAGATTAGTGTCTCTATTGTTCATGTGTGCACAAATGTGAATCAGTAGATAAATTTATAAAATTATGTCAGACACTGAAATGCTGAGTTGTCAAATCATATATTTTTTAAGGTTTGAAGGGCAGTATGAAACTACTGTGATGAGATGAAAGAAATCCCAGAATTGATTGTGTGTTGTCCAAGTGAAGTTTCAAGTGACAATGATACAGATTGGTATTGTGACAGGTGTAGGAAGTGGTTAAGGAAGTTACTGAATGGTGGAGAACCCTTTACTGATGCATTTAGGAAATTTCATCCAGACAGGTATATAACATCTACTGCTTCTGATTTGTGAGAATAGGACCATTTTTCTGGATGCTTATTTCAGTTGTGTTTTGAATCCAACGATTCCAAACTCATATTTTCCGGTATTTAATCTATGTTAAAAGCTGCAGATTTATGACTACAACGTGGACATGTAACAGATTGCTCCCTCTACACAAATGGTTTGCAGCACAGATTCATCTGTACAAAACAAATAGAGGAATTAAAGAAATCATAGTAAAAATGGATGAAAAACAGCTACCAACCAGACAAAATTATATCAAAGAAGGTAGAGAGAGTGGAAAATAAAATATAAAGAGTGTAGAAGGCATATATCTGTAGAACAAAATGAAAGAAATATAGAGTAAGACATTCTAATGAAATTACTTGCACAAGAGGAGAATATGATAAGAAATATACTGCAAATACTTGATAATAATAGGTCATATCGAGGGGGTGAACCTCCAATAGTCTTCAACAATAAAAAAATTCACAATGTGATGATAATAAACTAATCGCTGCCTCATATATACCATACTTATGCTATGGATGCCACCTTAGGCTGACCTAAATACCTTTATAAGACTAAATAAATAATCATATAACTTAATAAAGGGTTATGTGAGCCACAAGTTGGCTACACATATGCCCATCCATGTGTGCCAGAGGTTAAGGGCGTAGCATGCCTCTCCCCTTAAAACTAACATTGTCCTCAATGTTGAGAATCCTTTGATGCTTCTATGAGAATGCTTCATTTTCTAATGTTGCATATTCAGTTTGGACAGATTTTCTCAGTCAATCAGATACTTTATTCTTGTCCTTGTCTATAGCTTCTTTGTGCATTTTTGAAGGATTCCCTTAGGTCCATTATGATTTTTCCCTTTGCATCAAACTCTAGTAACTCTGTTTGGATTAATATTATGTTTTGATCAGCTTGCTGCTTAATTTTAGTCTATGCCATTCCCTTGTTTTCCTTAAGGCTAGAGAGCACCTCTTGTTTGTGTATTATGTTCTTCCATTACTCTAGCCTTTTAGTGTACCTTCAAGGAAGAAACAATAGGTGGTGGATGGTATCCTTGTACTAGTTGAATTAATTGATAAGCATCTTTTTTCGGAGGAAATCCTTTTGGCCTATTCCCCAAAATTACTAAGTGCCTATCTATAATTTCTTGTAAATTTAGTGATGTAGGACTCTTTGATTGTTGCATTTCTAATGAAGACAGCTGGGCCACACCTTTGTCTGCACCCTTGTTAAGCATCTTTTGCATTTGGTGAAAGCTTACTAGTTCTTTATCTTTAACTCTAGTTTGAATAATCATGAACTTTATAGCAAATTTGTGATTATAGAAAATTCATTCTTGTTTTCTGTAGTTATTAAGAGGATTTTCTCAACAGTTATGGTTCGACTAAATGAAATGTCAATAGACCAATAAATTTTCAGTGAGAGAACATGTTGAATGCAATTGAGAGAACATATGTTGAATGCAAGGGAGAATGTACTTGAGAAATTATTTCTATTTATGAGTATTATGCTTGATACAATCCACTGTTTAGTTTGTAACTAGTGCTGCTATTTGACAATGAGTTATATCAATGGTACTTTGCTGTAGGAAGGAAGCATACACTTGCTGGCAACAAGCTGTAGGCGCTGAAGAATTTAACTATGGTACAAGAATTGATCTCATTCTTGTGGCTGGACCATGCCTGCATCAAGATGCTAATTCAGAGCATCATGCTTTTATTAATTGCCATATTGAGGAATGTGATATATTGAGCCATTTCAAGCGCAATAATCCAGACACAACATCAAAGTGAGAATGAATTAATATTTATTCAGGCTTTACATTTCTTATAGTAAACACTGTCATGATATTTAAATATTTAAAATTGTATGTCATTATTAGATGTTTGTCTTTCTGAACAGATGGCAAGGGGGAAGAAGTCTTAAACTGGAGGGTTCTGACCATGCTCCTGTTTGTATCACAATCAGGGAAATCCCAGATGTTGCAATTCATGATGTTCCAGCTCTTGCAGCTCGGTATATGCCTGAGCTTAGTGGACGGCAACAAAGTATTGGTTAGTATTTTAAGCTTTATAAATCTCATAATGGTGGTTATATTTTTAGATCCTTAGAAGATTAATTTTAGTGGTTTATATTTGAGATATTTGCTTAGTGAAAGACAGGATCAAATAACGGGCTGTTATGCTTCAATTTCTGCCCTAAAACTAGAACAATACATAAGATTATTACCTACAATGGTTGTTCTACCACAGCAAGAAAAAATTTGATTGAAACTTTGTGGATTAATCAATGTCCAACTTCATTTTAGTGTAATGTTCTGTTTGTTGGTAAATTTAAGCATGTGCTTACCATGCACATATCTCATAAACATTGCTTAGACCCTGTGCCATGCAAAGCAATATGATATATGGATGTCTTACAAATGACAATGACTGTTAAGTGATTTGCATAATTGTTTTTCATATAGTAAAAGTAAGTTGTTGAAGCTTAGAAAAGACGTTATCTGCATGGAACTGCTGGGATGAGGGGCATTGAAAAAAACAAAAAGAAGCTATGCTGTATTAAAGAGCAAAAATCATAATATGTATACATATTAAGAACTGTACAGCCTATCACAAAGATGCTAAACATAAATTGTGCTGTGGCTGAAAACATAGATCAGAAAGATTCAGTCATTATTTTTGGGGGAGAATATTGACAATGAGTCATTCTGTCTATGGTAGTGGATGTGATGTCCACCATATGAACTGTGTGAAAAACAGAATCTGCAGGTTATTGTTTGAAGTCAGCAGAGACTTTTATAATATTGGATGAAATTCCTCAAAAAGAAATTGATGGCTTCTGCTTTTTTTTAGGATGTTCAATTGGTGTTTATCTCCTTTGTTAATTGATTGTGTGCAAAGATATTTCATCCTTATCACTCAGAAATTTCTTCTGAAGAAGCTCAAGGAGTTGTGCATTTTGATTATTATGTTTGGATTTCTGTTGTGCATTCTGATGCATAACTGCACTTTTTCGAGAAGTGAGCATTTGAAGAAAGAGATTCATATTGTGAATGTCAATTTCAGAAAACAGTAAACACTTTCATTTTATCTATTTACTTTCAAGATTGAATTGGGTAGGGTGAGGTTTTTGGGGCTCAATGAAGGTAAGGTGATTGTTGTAGGAGCATTTGGGTTCACAAGCAATCCTATGTCGACCAAAAAGATTTTCAGGTTCCAATTCAGTTTTGTTTTGTTTCTGTTGGTTTTTGGTAGTCTTTTGGTTTAGGAATATTTTTTGGTCAAACTGAGAACATCATTCCTTATAAAGGCTTAATGGGTACTTGCAATTTTAATTTGGTGAAAATTGGGCAAAATTTGACTAAGTTATGCAAAATCGGAGGTTAAGGCCTACTTAGAAAGTAAATTGGAGGTTTGGGTAGTTTCAGTAATCCCAAGAACCGCTGACAAGTTCGGATTCTTATCAAACCCTTCAATGGTTCCTAGTTCCTGGTGGACCTAGAACTGCCAAGTGCTTGTTCCCTTCTTTTC
Organism: Sequoiadendron giganteum; assembly: GCA_007115665.2. NCBI lineage: Eukaryota > Viridiplantae > Streptophyta > Pinopsida > Cupressales > Cupressaceae > Sequoiadendron > Sequoiadendron giganteum. The sequence goes on from CM021102.1 coordinate 507,848,089, forward strand.
CTTGGCCATTTTAGTTTCCATTGAAAATGCCGACAAAGCTTATAACCCTTAGATATTTTTTGGCAAGTTTTCATGAGTTCAAGTGGTTCCTAGTGGGGCAGGAACCTTCGATAAGTGCTTGGTGCGTGGTTGTTGATGAGGTTGAAATGTAACATACACCCCAATTTTTGTTTTGAAAATTATTGCAAACTGAAATTGAGATGTAGTTAGCTTCCTTCACACTTTCGGATCACCCAAATCCTAGGAAGGGCAAGATGAGAGTATACGGTGTTCAAGATTACAAATTTACTGAAATATAGGAGCTGAAAGTAAACATCCACTTATTCAGTGGGAATTATTTGGGGACTCCCACTTATTCGGTGGGAAAGCTTATATGATACTGGAAAGGTAAATTCAATCATTTTCCACTTATCTAGTGGTGAGCAAGTACAAACAAAATAAGAACAATTCTTCCACTTATTCAGTGCTAAGTGATTACAATGAAAACTACTTGTTCAGTGGGGTAAATATCACCAATGAACAAGAGTACTTCATTGGTGGCACTACCATCCAATGTTACAAAGATAGCTCACATAAAAACACATGCTCAAATGGAATTATATCTACTGTTCGAAATGCTGACAAAGAAAGATATTGCTGATATAG